>VWXS01000194.1:0-26886 GCA_028584115.1 Stagonosporopsis vannaccii
GGCGTCGCTGCCCTTGCGCGCGGCCGTGGCGCTCGCCCGGGGCTGCGCGATGCGGCGCTCCGTCGTGGTCGCCGTCGTCATCGGCGCTGGTGTGGTCGTCGTCGCTGTTGTCGCTGCTGTCGTTGCTGTCGTCGCCGTCGTCGTTGTTGTCGTCGCCGTCGCCGTCGCCGTCTGGTGCCGCGGGTGCCCGGCGCGCTTCACCGCCGGCGCGCTCGCGTTCTCGTCGCTGAAGCCGTCGAGCAGCACGTCGAGGCCCAGGTCCTTCCACAGCTCGTCGGGCGGCGGGCGGATGCTGCTGTTGGTGTTTGTGTGTTCGCGGAACCGCGACACGCGCTCGGCCGGCGTCTCGTCACTCATGGCGGCCCGCGTGGCGCGCCCTCAGCTCACTGCGGCGGCGGGTGCAATGTGGAATGCGCGCGGCGCTTCACTTTAGCTCGAGTCGCTGCGATTCGTGCGGCCGGCGTGCGAGGGCGGGGTAGCTGAGCGTGTGCCAATCGCGTCCGGGTGGCGGCGGGCCGCGGTGTTGGGGAATGCACGGCGTGTTTGTTTTGCGCCGCGAGCGACGCGAGGCCGCGAGTGCGGCTGTTGCTGGGCGCGCTGGCCCATGTGTGCCACACGCGACCGCGGCGCGTCTTCTCGCGCCGCCGTCTTGGCAGCTTGCTTGCTTCTTGCGTGCATGCTGGAACCACCAGAAATAGATTGGGCGTGTGCTACTGGCCTGCGAAACAGCTATTCCTACATGTGCACGACAACACCTCCCCGTGCACGGAGCCCGCCAATGTCGTCTATCCGGCTGGCATGATTGCGATCTCGCTTCAATGCACCCCGAAACGACACCTCTCCAGCTCTCCAACTCTCCAACTTCAATGCACCCCAAAACCACAGCTCTCCAACTCTCCAGCTCTACAACTTGGCCTTGGCCTTGCCCTCGGCCGCGAGTGCCTCCTCGTAGCAGTCGTCCAGGTGCTGCCTGAACGCCTTGGCCGTCTGCGGGCGCTTGAGCTTCAATCTACGTAGCCGTCAGTCGAGTAGCCCACCTGGCAGGGGCCAAACTTACGTCGGAGTCAGCAGCTCGTTGTCAATCGTGAACGGGTCGAGGAACAGGCGCACCGCCTTGACCTTCTCGTAGCTGTTGAACTTGTTCTTGGTGCCAATCTTGTTGAGCTCCTTCAGCGCAGCCTGCTCTATCCGCTTGTCGCCGAGCACCTGCTTGAGCTTGCCGACATCGCCCTCAGGCACCTTCTCGCCCAGCACCTTGGACGCCCACTGCGGGAAGATGTCCGGGGCAACGCCAAAGATGGCCACCAGGAACGACTGGTGGCTGTCGCCGTGCACGTACGCCGACGCCATCCACCCGCAGTTGGCGAGGTACACGTTCTCGATGCGCTCGGGCGAGATGTACTCTCCTTGCGCCAGCTTGAGCACGTTCTTCTTGCGGTCGATGATCTTGAACCGGCCCATCTCGTCCACGAGGCAGATGTCGCCCGTGTGGAACCACCCGTCCGCGTCAATGGCCTTGGCCGTCTCCTCGGGGTTGCGGAAGTACTCCTTGAACGTCGTCGTCGAGCGGACGAGCAGCTCACCGCGCGGGTACGGCTTGTCAGACGACAGGTACTCCATGTCCGGCACATCAGCCAGGCAGACCTCAGTGTTGGGCGTCACACCACCGCAGTTGCCAGAGCTGAAGTCGCCCTCGTGCTGAATCAGAGACACAGCGTACGTCTCCGTCAGCCCATAGCCCTGTGTGAAGTTGCTGCCAAACACAATGCGGAGGAACTGGTGCAGGCTGGGATCAATCGGCGCAGAGCCGCTGACGAGGACCTTGCAGCGGTCGAGACCAAGACCGGCAGCCACCTTCTTCCCCCAGATGCGGTCGTAGAGCATGTGCGTGTTGCTGGGGTTGTGCTTGTCGTTGACGGCGGCGAGCTTGGTAGCGACAACGTGGCGGGACAGCGCGCCCTTGATGCCGCTCTGCTCGACAGTGGCCTCCTTGATCTTGGACCCAAAGCGGTTGTACAGACGAGGCACGCCAGAGAAGATGGTCGGACGCAGCATCTGCAGGTCCTCGACCAGCTCGACAATGTTGCCGTGGAAGTAGCCAATGGCCGAGCCGGCGGCCAGCGCGCTGTGCTCGCCCAGACGCTGGTAGATGTGAGCGAGCGGCAGGAACGAGCAGATGATCTGGTTGCTTTCGCTCCCGAGCAGCACCATACTCGTGCACGTCGCAGCGTGCGCGTTGCGGTGGCTCAGCACAACGCCCTTGGGGTTGCCGGTCGTGCCTGAGGTGTAGTTGATCGTCACCGTGTCATCTGGAGTCGGCGGGTTGAGCGGCAGAGGCTCCTGCGCACCCAGTGCTTCGACGTCGCGGATGTAGTGGATGCTGACGCCCAGCTCGCTGGCCAGCGAGTTGAGCAGATCGCCCTTGGACTCGCCAGGGAGCTCGCCAGCTGACAGCGGGTCCAGGACGACGATGAGCTTGAGCGTCGGCAGCCGCGGCTTGAGCTTCAGCAGCTGCGTGACGTGGTTCATGCCAGTCACCACGCACGTCAGCTCGGCGTGGTTGATGATGAACTCGGTCGTGTCGGGGCCGAGCGTGTCGTAGATGGAGACGGTGTACAGCGCCTGCGACATGCAGGCCAGATCGGTGATCTGCCACTCGGGCCTGTTCTGGCACCACAGCCCAACGCCGTACTGCTTGGGCTTGGTGACGCCCGCCTGCCTGTGCAGGTGCACGAGACCGGCGCCGAAGTTCTTGCGGCGCAGCGAGATCTGCTCGTAGTTCTCCCACACGTACGCGCCGAACTTCTTCGTGACGGCGTCGTACGGGCGGTGGCCGAGGCAGTTGTTCTTGGCATACCTGGCGACGCTGGCCTCGAACGCCTCGTGCGGCGTGTTGATCTCAGGCACCAGCGTGTCCAGCAGCGGTTTGTCTGTGAACCGCCAGTGCCGGTAGACGGCGCTCTTGCCCTCCGACTCCGTGCCTGCGAGCGGCAGACTGTACGGGTGGCCCTTGGGCGGAGGGTTGTGCAGCTCCTGCGCGCGCAGCAGCTGGGGGTCTGTTGTTCCAAACATGGCGGGCGATGCGGTCGTCTGCAGCTACAGTGGTTGAGGGGGAAGGAGAGAGTCGACAGGGCTGCTGCATGGTGATGGTGAGCTTACCACAAAGTCGGACTCTCCGAGGAGCACAGACATACCTGGGGTTAAGCGGGAGCGCCACAATATGCGGGGACCGACAGCTGCTCGAAATAGGCAAATGCACCTGAGCAGCGAGAACTGAGAACTGAGATGGCCGAAAGGCGGTGCTGATGCGCTGGAGTTGCTGAGACGCAGTGTAGTCAGGAGTCGAGGATGCGCCGGACGTTAAGGACAAACCCACATTCCTCCTCAGACATACCGAGGCACGTTAGAGCTGCCTAACGCTCGCTGAAAACTGGGGCAGCCCTCTTGAGTGCTGGGCTCGGACGACGCCATGCGTTTCGGGCAACTCTGCGCCGACCGCCCGCTGGGGTCTCCGGATCTCCCGCTTTCTGGAGACGCCCAATCTCTTGTCGTCCATTACATGCCGTCTGTCCTTTGATCCAGCTGCTCCTGCCCGCCGCGTTGCGGGCGCCGCCCGTCTCGTGCAGACACGGGCTCACATGCAAAACGCAAACATGACGCTTCACATGCCGATCTTCAATCAGATCTGGGGACCACGCGGACGCGATGCGCGCCATGCAGCGGGAGCCATCTTTCGGCGCTCGCCTGATTGGCTGGTCTGCATCACGGGCAGCTCGACGAATCCCAGAACGGCCTCGGCATGTCCAGGGCCAAGAAGGACTGTCTTGACCTTCTTGTGTAACGCACTTTCGACACCTTCTCAAACTTTCCACATGCAGTAGGTTACACGCCGCGCGACACGATCCAGCCTCCTGGCCAGCGGGCTCTGTCCTCAATGTACGACCGCAAGCGCTGATTGTCAACAATCATCCTAAAAGGCTATTATTCGCAGGGAAAACACCCTTGCTCCTCCTCAGCGCTGTCTCCAGACTTCAGTGTCGACAATCGACCTCCGTCCTGACCTCGAAAACTTTCTCTAGTAATCAAGAATACATGCAATCTCCACAATACTCTCTCCCCCTTTCCTGTTGCATCCAATGTCTTCTTCCACGCACCCCCGCTCAGCGTGGCTGCCAGGCAATTGCCGTCTGTTCCACAGACTTACCACCGTTGAGAAGCGCCCGCGTATCGTGGCAACTACACGCGTGGAAAAACAAACTCCAATGCCATGATCCCAGCCCGTTAATATAGGGCTGCATGCGGTGGCGTCAATCTTCAGGAACAGCTACCGGCCGCGCGACCCTCTCCTCCACCCAGAGCCACAACAGTGACAGACCAAGAAACGTTTAAGAGACAGGCGATGTTGCAGGACTTCACGAACAATCTGAGCTTCACAATCGCCATCGTCCTACAGATCCCACAACATCACCATGGCGACCTCACCTCAACAGTGGAGATTGTCACTGCCGTGCAACACCACATGCGCCGCCTCTCTTTCGCTGTCGTACAGAACGAAGCCCCCAACACGGCCCAAAAAAGCAACCCGTTTATTCTCTCCGACCCACAAACACCCTTGTGACAGAAGCAGACGCAGCTTTCTCCACTGCCCACCCGTCATAACCACACCATACATAACGTCCAGCTCCAGAGTCTCCCGCGACGCGAATGCCTCCCGACCTCCCCACGCGCAACCCCCTCCGCCGCCCGCGCCATGCCTGTCGCTGCCATTGCTGCTCGCCCGTCCTCGACACTTGCCATTGTCGCTACGCTGGGCTCGGTCGCGCTGTTGAGCTTCTTGCTCAGACTCTGCACGCATGGAAGACGCCTGCACAGCCGAGGTACTGAGCAGTGGGTGCTGTGTGTTGCGGCTGTAAGTTTGCTGTGCTTCGAGTGTTGAGGATGTGCTGATGAACCTGTGTAGATCTGTGTTGTGGGGGATGTGGTGGTTACGGGGATGAGAGCCGAGAGAGATTGGGCTGCGATTGCCGGCAGCGATCGTGATGTGCTGATCCTGGTATGGGTCGAAACTTTGGTGCAGATCCTGGGGCTTGGGTCCGTCAAGCTGTCGGTAGCACTCGCTGTGCTCAGCCGTGTGGTGCGAAACTGGCACCGGCACCTCGTCGTGGGGTATATCTGTAAACACGCCGCACAAGCAGACCCTACAACACCACTGACTTCGCCAGGCCTCATCACACTCCTCACCATGTTCTGGTTCAGCTCTACACTGTTATTCAACGGCCCCATCACCGTCGAGTGGAGCGCCACCACGGATCCTGCCGCAGCAGTGTACCTCCTCGACTTCATCAATAGCGTCTTAGACATAGCGAGTGGCGTGCTCATCTCCATCCTCCCCCTTCCACTGCTGTGGACCACGCACACCTGCATCAGCCTCTGCACGCACCTCACTCTCGCCGCGGTCTACACATCAACAACCGCAGCCCTAACCTTCGCAAGCCTTCGGACCTACCTCTTCCACAGCATCTGGCAGGCCCCAAACGACACCCTCTCGGCCCTCACACCGTCGACCACTCTCTGCACCTCCATCTCCCTCGCCCTCGCCCTCCTCTCCGCCTCGCTCCTCACCCTCCCACACTTCCTCTCATCGCTGCGTCTCCGGCCCCGCCGCCTCACCAAACAAACCCCCACCTCGACCGCCTCGTCCTACCCAACCAACACCTTCGCATCAACAGACACGGTAATCAGACACCCCGCCCCCTCACCCCTGACCCTGCGGTTCCACGACACAGAATCAAACCTCGACTTCGACATGGCCCCGACGACGAGCACGACCTCGCGCGCACAGACGATGCGCTCGCTCCACCGCAACGAGCACCCCGCCCACAACAGGAGGGTCTCGGACTGGAGCCAGTTCTCCGGCTTCACATTCTACTCGTCGCCGCCCCACTCGACGGTCGCGTCCGCGCGCCAGTCGGCGCGCCAGTCGCTGCACTGCGCTCCGCCTGCTGCTTCTGCTCCTGCTGCGTGCAGGCGGTCGCGACACGCGAGCGTGGGCGAGATGGAGGCGCGGACGAGAGGGCTGGCGGCGGCCAAAGGCGGGAGCGACAACGCTCGGGCCGGCAGCGAGGGGATGCAGGGTAGCGAGGCGGAGCGGCATGTCGGTGTCGGTGTCGGTGTCGGTGTCAGTGCTGGGGTCGGGGTCGGGGTCGGGATGGCGGTATCGACGCTGAGCGGGATGGACGGGCGGGACGCGAAGGTGCCGGGCGAGGAGATGCAGGAGCTGGCGCGGTTGTTTGCGGATCGGACGCGGTCGTGGGGAGGCGAGGGGAAACAGGGTGCGTGAGGTGGCGCTGTTGGCGATGGAGCTAGCGTTGTATATATACATACGTGAATGCATGTACTACTTGAAGAGTAGATAATCCATGGCCGTCTTTGTCTGCCGGCATGTATTATCTGTGAAGTAGATAATCCCATGGCCGTCCTTGTCTGCCTACTGCTCCGCCGATTGATTCTGGCTGGCTTGATGGATTCGAGTTCGCAATCGAAGGGAACTGAGGTGGCTAGGCACACAGGGATATGGCGAGAGCGGTGGAAAGAAAAGCTTCAACAAGGCCTTGTTATGCTCCCTTACCCAACACACTATAACATCACATCACGAGTCCATTTGTCTTGCGAACACTACCGATATCAGAAAAAGAAAAGAGGTGGTTGAATCAGCGAACCATGTCGTATGTACGATTACGTCTACATATGCATATGTGTTATACCACCCCAACGCCGATGCACCTATGCAATAACGCCACGCATGCAGATCTAAGCGGTAGGAAATTCGTCGCAGAACGGGACATTAGAAGCCATTGAAACCCAGCATCATGCCCGCGGCGCCCGCGCCTGCAGCCGCCAGCCACGGGACGGCAGTGGCCATGGGATACGCGCCGGCGGACGAGGACAGCGTGCCGGTAATGGTAGGGCTGTTCACGCGCGGCCCGCCAGTGCCAACAGCAGCAGTCGACACGGCGTTGGGGACGACGCTCGCGCCGGGAACGCCGTCAGACCCGGTCTGGATCTCCTGGATGTTGGAGCTTGTGGCGTTGAAGTTTGTCTGCGCGAGGGAGATTTCGTTGTTCTCGAGGTCGTACACCACGTAGGCGGAGCGCAGGAAGGTGTCGCCGAGGACAGCGACGCTGCGGCCCGCGGGGCCGATGCCGAGGATGCAGACGGGCTGGCCGCGCGAGACGGCGGCGGTAATGACGAGCTCGTTGTAGGGGACGCTGATGGTGACGCCGCTGAAGCCAAACTCCAGCGAGCCCTCCTGGTTGGCGAGGTCGCAATCCACAAAGGCCGCCTGCTGGCGCGAGTCGTAGCGCGCGTTGAACTGCGAGTAGAGGGCCGAGGCGACGGCGTCGGGCAGATACATGAGCGAGGAGCCCGAGTCGAGGAGCACAGGGACGTTGGAGTCGGAGAAAAGCGAGGTGCGGTTGCTGCCGATGCCCATGTCTGTCAGGACGATGATGAACTCGGCGTAGACGCCCTGCTCCTGGATGATGGGCAGCGTGGCAAGGTTGCCAGAAAACTTGTCCGTGTCGACGCCGCCAAAGAGGATGCTGCCGGTCGAGGCATCGAGGTCGTTCAGCCACAGCGAGTAGGCGTTGGTGTTGATAGTGCCGTCGTCCTTGAGCTTCTGCGGCAGGTTGGGGTACTCGTCCAGCCCAAAGCGGTTGACCTGCACCTCGTTGATCGTGTACCCAATCCCTAGGATGCCCTCGGGCGACGTCGACGTGTAGCCAATGCCAAACTGCATGTCCCTGATGGTCTGGCCGCCGAAGCGGAACGTGTCGGTCGCATAGTCGCCGGACGCGCCAGAGCCGTCGACGTAGGATATGTTGAACGCGTTGTTGACGAACTCGTAAGTCGACGAGTCGTTGGCGTTGTAGATGCCCGAATCGCCGCACTGGTTGCCCTGCTCGGTGCAGAGCCGCGAGGAGGCGGCATTGACCCACAGATCGCTGCTCCCTGTGTCGATGTGCAGGCGGAAGGACTGCTCGGGCGTTCCGAGTGTTGCGTTGGCGAAGTACAGTGTCTCGAGGTTGTCGAGCGTCTGCTGGACGGTCGACTGCCGCCGGCGCAGCTGGTCGCGGGCCACGGGGTCGGGCACATTTCGCCGCTGGATGTCGAGGCCGACGACTCTGGGGTTCTGGTGCGGTCAGTCTAGCGCTCAGGGTGGGACTGTCGCGGCGCGGGAGGATTCGCTTCGTGACATTCCTGGGGCAGCCAAGCCTGGACTTACCTCGCGCGGGACAAGCTTCAGCGCCGCCGCTGACGACACCAGGTGCGCGGCGAGAAAAGTCGAATACCTCATTGCGGCGCGTGGAGAGAGCAGGAGAGGCCGTCGACGGGCTGTCTATATGTGTCGGGCACCGGCGCTGCAGGCAATCTGAGGCGCAACGAGTCGCAGTCGGATTGGGCGTACCCGGGCTATGCGTGGCAGGCTGCGGGATGCGTGCGGCACTAGGAAAAGGCTCCTGCAGAGGGAGGGATAGAATGAGAAAAGCGACAGTGGAAGCAGCACGCAGGCAAAAGTGACAAAGAATAGGCGCGGACGCTGCGCGTCTTATTTGCGCAGGGGGCGACACCAAGTCACCCAGTGATGACGACGCTCTTCGAGGCTGGCTTGCAGAACTGCGGCGCTGCTCGGATCGTGCGGCTGCCCACGCAAACCACTGCCAGCAGGCGCCAACCCTGCACATGGGGGCAGATCTGGCGCCACTGGACCTGGACCCAACAGAAGCGGCGCTTGCTGGTTCCTGGCAGCGCATTGCGTCGCCGTGGCGGTGCTGCACCTGAGACGCCGTTTGACCGCACCTGGCGCTGCGGTCAAGCACGGTCAAGCCTCGCCTGTGCTCTGGACGCGACGGAGCACGTCCGACGCAGCGGCAGGTATGGAGAGATAATTACAGATCGTGTGTCGCCTGACACTTCGCTCTGGGAGGCTCGCAAAGACAGGCGTCCGCCGAGTGACTGGTGCTTGCGTATGGAGCTGCGTATGCACCACGGACACCATGCCCGGCGACTCCAACTCCGATGTCATCACTGGCCGCCTTAAAACCGGCGCTTTTCCAGCGGCCGTTGCTGTGGCTAGTGCGTGCCGCCGTCAATATTCGTGTGCATCGAGATGCTGGCCTGCTTACGCTACTAGAAGCATCGATGCCGCCAAAGGAGCTTGCGTGCAAAATGACGCTGGTGACAGGTTGGATTTGACATTGCTGGCAGCCAGGAACCGGAAGTTGCAATGGACATCTTGCGGCCAACGAAATCCTGACTTGGGGCGCGACCATGAAACCCAAGTGCAGATCTGGAGACGACAGACAAGCGCAAACCCTTAAGTTGCTTCTTCGGCGACAAGCATCCAACCATGACGTAAGGCGGCAGCCGTTCGTGGGCGCAGGGCTGTCCCAAAGCAGCACGTGATGACGCTAGCAACGCGTTGGCAGATCTACGCGTCTACGCGTTGAGGCACTCCCAAAGCTAACATCGACATCACGGCACATCATGTCCAAGGGCGAGTCTTCAAAAGATGCCGCCAGCAATGGCGTGCGAGCGAATCCCAATGCAGCTGGAGGCGCCAACTATGAGCTGCCATGGTACGCTCCAGCATCTGTCACACTTTAGTATTGCAGGTCTGACTTGACAGGGTCGAGAAGTACCGCCCAGTATATCTAGACGATGTCGTCGGCAATACAGAGACGATCGAGCGCCTCAAAATCATCGCAAAAGACGGCAACATGCCTCACATGATCATCTCCGGCATGCCAGGAATCGGCAAAACCACCTCAATCCTCTGCCTCGCCCGCCAACTCCTCGGAGATGCCTATAAAGAGGCCGTGCTGGAGCTCAACGCCTCCGACGAGCGCGGAATTGACGTGGTCCGCAACAGAATCAAGGGCTTTGCGCAGAAGAAAGTCACACTGCCCCCGGGCCGCCAGAAACTCGTCATCCTCGACGAGGCAGACAGCATGACCAGCGGCGCGCAGCAAGCCCTGCGTCGAACAATGGAGATTTACAGCGCAACAACCCGCTTCGCATTCGCCTGCAACCAGTCCAACAAGATCATCGAGCCTCTGCAGTCCCGCTGCGCCATCCTACGCTACGCCCGCCTCACAGACGCCCAGGTGGTTCGCCGCATAATGCAGGTCTGCGCAGCAGAAAACGTGCAATACTCTGACGATGGCATCGCCGCGCTCGTCTTCAGCGCCGAGGGCGACATGCGCCAGGCAATCAACAACCTGCAATCCACAAGCGCCGGATTCGGCTTCGTCAATGGCGACAACGTCTTCAAAGTCGTCGACTCCCCGCACCCCATCAAGGTCCAGGCCATGATCAAAGCGTGCCACGAGTCTCGCATCGACGATGCAATGGCGACGCTCAAGGAGCTCTGGGATCTAGGCTACTCGTGCCACGACATCATCAGCACCATGTTCCGGGTCACCAAGACGATTGACACGCTGAGCGAGCATGCGAAGCTGGAGTTCATCAAGGAGATTGGGTTTGCGCATATGCGCATCCTCGAGGGTGTGCAGACGCTGCTGCAGCTGAGCGGGTGTGTGGCCAAGCTATGTAAGATCAACATGCAGCCGGGGCTTTTCGTCATGTCTGCGAAATGAAGGGGCTGGCGAGACGAAACGCGCATGCGGCAGATAAAACGTACACGGAGAGGAGGATTCATCGCATTTAGCCCGGCGTTTGGCGTGTCGAATTACACTCAGAGTCGTGAAGACTATCAGAAAGAAGAATACGAACAGGTGCAGCTCATGTTCTATCCTACGTCCCAATGGCCTGTCAGTGAGCTCGCTCTAGGTGCACTCATGCTCTTGGGCCCCCTCAGCTCTCCAAATGGCCTGCATTGCCGCCCTACATACCAACCGTCCGCCACACGCGACATCTTGACAACACCCCACAACAAATCGACTTGTCAGCTGTACATGAATAGAAACCGCAAATGCCTGCCTGTCTGGGGTAGCTTCACGTAAGAATCAAATAGCCGCGCTGAGGAGCTATTCTCGCGCTGCTGACTGAGCTCAGCCGCACCGGCAAGTGTAGTCAGCTGTGGCTTACAAGTCCGATCACCCGCGCTCTGAGCAATGCTGATGCCGGACTGAACTAGACATGTAACCGGGAGCTAGATATGTGGATGGCGAGGGGGGCAGTCCAAAGATTTTACTGTAAACATACTGTAGACATACTGTAGATATACTGTAGATATACTGTAGACATACTGTAGACATACTGTAGACATACTGTAGACATATTCTGATCGGCGCGAGCATTCTGCTGGGACATGCTTAGGTGGTGAACACAGCTCAATTGTCTCAAAATCTTATTGACGGTTAAGCCCAGACCCGTTCCGCTACTATCAATGTTTAAGCAGAGCTGTGGGGTCGCAGTAAGACAAGGGAAGCCTACAAGCAATGCGGCCCGGTAAATTGTGACGTCACTGCGAACATCCGCACCGTCTTACATAGCCTCAAGTTCTCCAAAAGGATTAACGCGCTGGCTCTCATTGTGATTCCTGGCAAGCTTCTCGCAAGCCGGCCAAATGCTCAAGCATGATGCTTGTCGAACGACTCCAAGATGCAATACCTGTCTTCTGCACTGCCCATCTTCCATTAGATGTGAGTGCTTCGTACCTTGACCCCATGAATGTAGCTCCTGACAGATCTATTGCTTCTCAGTGAGTTTTTCACGGCCAGTCATAGCGTTACGGAGCTCTCTGGGCTCTCGGGAGTCGGTGCGTCTACCAGCCCCACGCCGTGAATGGCCCTCGAAATCAGCATAGCTTCCAAGCAACACCTAACCACTCAGGTGTTTTGATGGATACAAAAGTGCCATCTCGGATCGATCGCTACACTACGATCCCGATCATCGAGGAACCAACCTTTCCATTCCTCGCTCATAGCGCACAAGATGTGATTCAATGGGCAGAAAGTAACATCGACCGCTGGAAGCATGGCATAACCCCGTACGAGCTTGTAGTCTTTGACGAACGGACTCTGATGGACAGAACTTGCCTGCTTGTGACAGTAAAAGAAGGTGGGCATGTCGGGAGCCAAGCAGTGCTCGAGAGACTCATGGTTAGATCGGACTTCAGGTCTTCATTGGTAACACTCAATGTTAAGGTGCAAGCATGTGAAGGAGATGGGCATTTCGAGGCGTTGGCTGCTGATGGGATACTCCGCCACTGTGATTGATTGATGAACTGCAATTTGAGTTCAGAAGCTTCCTACTATCCTGCCTCCGCTGCAGAGATGCTGCTCTTCGCTGCCATCGATACTGACTCATCATGTCAGACTTGTGTATAGGGACTATCACAATAGCGGCACTTAATAACAAAATAAATTCGTACCACACTACCTTTTAGAGACAAGAAGCGAAACGCATAAGAGCAGCATTGTGAAAGCAAATCGGCTGCCGCAGCTAGGAAATTCAGAATTCTGCAGCCCAATGTGTTAGATGGAGCAAACGCTGGCAGAGAAAGTAAAAATTGGTGGTTGGGCCAGGAAATCCATATTCGCGCATAGTGAACGATAAAAAGCAACGCTGTTTGGTAGCGGTTGTTTTTTCTGGCGCTAAGACAGGTACGAAGCATTGAATGCAGCGATTTCGTGAGCGGTCCAGAAACACAAAGCTTCTAAGCAAACAGGCAGCGCTCCCATCGCATCATACGAAAGCACATCGAATCGAGACCACAGGGCTCGTGACGTCAGATATGTAGTCGTTGTGTGTTCTGGTCTTATTGCCGTCAAGTCGCGTCGACACGCCGGGGACAGAGGGCACCGGAAAAGTAGAACAGAGCAACCTGCCCATGAAAATGCATCACCTTGTGTCGACGTTCGTGATCGGACACGGCTCTGCTTCCCTCACCAGTGCACGATGTTGCGTGCTCAGCTTATCGATAAGAGCGTGTTCCCCGCTCCGTTTCACCACCTCGTCTTACTCTCTCCGAATTCTACCATGCTACAACAATGCTGATGCAGCTGCTTCTTCCAATTGTGCTGGCTGGAGTGGCCGGTGCCAAGTGCTTTGAGCCTACCATTGCCCATCCTCTGCCAGAATATGACCCCAATGACGCGCTCCTTGCTCATGCCTTTGCCGATATCCATGGAGCCATAACATCGGTCATATCAGCCCCTGAGTTTTCCTCAACATCGTTCTCAGTAGAAGTCACTTCTTCGAAAGAGACCTTGTGGTCCAGATACCATACAGCAAATGAAAGAAACGCTTCTCGCCCAGACATACCTGAAGTGAACGGTGACGCGCTCTATCGAATTGCAAGTATCACCAAAACCTTCACTGTGCTGGGAATATTGTACCAAGAGAAGGCAGGGAATCTGAGTCTGGATGACCCAGTCGAGAAGTACATCAAAGAGCTGAAAAAACCACAAAACGGCACGTTACCGTGGAAGGATATCACGCTGCGCAGTCTGGCCAGTCAGCTGAGCGGCATACCTCGTGAATGTGCGATACCCCATGAACCTTGGCCTTCTGGCTGGCAAGGCTGTCAAACACTAGAAGGTACGGCCATTGACTTTTCTTAGTTGCACAAGGTGATGTGATCAATTTCGAGAAGCGGGGTTATCCCGATCCCGTCACATGGGGCTTGCCGCCAGTGTCGCGAGACAATCTCATTCAATGCGACGAATATTCACCCGCCTACAAGAAAGCGTGTGGAGAGGGCGGTAAGAAGATCGATCTACATGCTGGGCGAACGGGCATAGCTGACGGGCTTCGATCCAGACCTCCTCGACGCAGTCAGGTCGCAAATACCGATTTTTGCACCAAATCAGCAATCCACCTACTCCAATGTAGCCTTTGAACTGCTCGGCGTTGTTCTTGAGCGAGTGTCGGGCCAAGATTACCGATCTTATATCGAAAACGAGATCTTCAAGCCTCTCGACATGAGTAAAAGCACGTTGTCCACTCCACCAGACCGAGCTGGTGTCATTCCTGCGGGGAATCATTACTGGGATGTCGATGAGGGGATCCAAAGCCCTACCGGTGGCATCTACAGCTCCTCAAAGGACTTATCCAAGTATCTGCGCTTCGTTTTGTCAAAGTACAATGGCCTTACGCATGCCTTGAATTGGTTCAATCCAGTGTCACCATCCCGGGGAATCAACTCATTCTATGGCATACCGTGGGAGATTTACCACACTGATCGCGTGTTGGAAGAGTCCCGTCGAACGGTGCGTTTCATCACCAAAGGTGGTGGGCTACCAGGATATACTTCAATCATCATCGCTGCGCCTGAGTATGATCTCGGCTTCACCATGTTGGTTGCAGGAAACCAAAACCTCCTTTCAAAGCTGCAGAACATCGTCACCAGCTTCGTCAGATCTGCTGAAAAAGTCGCGATCCGCCAACTCAATGATCGTTACGCTGGCACGTACGTCAGTTCAAATCCAAACCTGAACTCATCAGTTACGTTGGTCGCTGACCAGCGGGGTCTTATTGTGACCCGTTTCATCTCGAATTCTTCGGACATACTCGCCACCGGATCTATCAATCATTGGATACCTCAAAACGGGTTTGCGCAACTTATTCCAACATTGCTCTACCGTAATGCGCAGGACCAAAAGGGTGAGGAATGGCGGCTTCAACCGGTGGAGGACCGCAGCCCGGGGGAGCGGGAGATATGGGACGATTACTGCATCACCGACGTTGAGGGCCCGCTGTACGCCGCTGTGCCCATTAACAGCTTTGTGTTCTGGGACCAGAAGAAAGGAAAGGCGTTCCATACGCTAGAGCTCAGCGCGTTCCGCGCGAACCTTACGAGAACATTAGACACAAGTCCAGCACGAGAAGAAATTATGGAATTGTAGGATTTACCTGCGGTAGATCATTGGTTGTGAGCACTCAAACTCAAGTTCGAATGGATTTACAGAAGCACGTTTAGTCGGTTCAGGTAGAGGGACCCGAGCTGTAATGCGACGACCACCTTTGCAACCTTGTGTAGGAGTCTCGCGAGCACTGCGCTTAACGCATGTCATTAGCGTTCGAACGTCAGTACAAAAGTCAAGAATGAGTTCAGTAGATTCCGAGAGTCTTTTTTTCTGAGCATCGTGAATGCAAGACGTCTGTCAAACTATTGTATCCTATCTAAAACGACTGCGGTGGTGGGTTGGTTAGCTGGCACTGATCTGTCACGCCAGCGCATCGAAACGCCGACAGAAAGTATTCTGATAGTATTTCAATTCAATTTTACTCCAACAATGTTCAATAAGACTTGAAAACTCAAAAGAGTGCCTTATCATTCGGCCATCCTGATGTTGATAGGATTGCGAAACAGGGCATCTTGACGATTACTAATCGGACGGTGGGTGAGCCTATGCGGGTTCCGTGAGGACCGAACTTTGAAAGATCAACACCAATGTACATTCGTAATTGTTCAAAGATGACGCAGGAAAAACCAACAAAGTTCGTGCTCGATGCGTTGGATGACGCCTCGACTTGTTCAAAGGCAACGTCTCTTCTGCACAGATGAGAACAGTCAATGACGAGGCGTTATGGTGCGTCCTAAGCTTGAGACTATATAAACTTTGAGGTACAGTGATCTTTGGAAGTCATGCAAGCAGGTGCAGCAGCTTCCAATCTACTCCTCAATTACTCAGTCACGCCTTGTTTCTCGTGACAGGCCCTCGATCACGACCGGTTACCCTCCCTCGCAGTCACATCGTATCTTTCGCGAACAACGCCATGACTTTAAAGGACATCGAATTCGCCACTTCAACCGCGCTCGTAACCGGTGGTTCATCTGGAATAGGTTACGCGATTGCTGAAGAACTGGTCGAGAGGGGAGTCCGTCGTCTGATTCTAGTTGCACAGCATGAAGACAAGCTCACCGGAGTCGCCGCCGCGATGGAAGCATCAAAGCCAGGATTATCCGTGCGCACGATAAAAGCTGACTTAAGCGATCGTGAAGGCCCTGCTCGGGTCCAGCAACAAATTCTCGAATGGGACTGGTCGGTTGATCTGCTCGTCAATAACGCCGGCTTTGCCAGAAAGTATGTGTTCGCGGAAAACCCCAAGACTGACACTTCTTTGGCCAACATCGACCTTATGGTTCGCGCGGTCGTGGACTTGAGTCTGCGATTTCTGCCCGGCATGGTGAAGCGAGGCAGCGGCGGCATTCTGAACGTTGGGTCCACTGCTGGATTTCAACCGGTTCCTTTCACGGCGATGTATGCGGCCAGCAAGGCGTTCGTTATATCTTTCTCTCAAGCGATCCGAGAAGAGCAGCAGCAGCGCGAGACTGGCGTACGAGTGGCCTGCGTAGTTCCGGGAGTCACGCAGACCAATCTCGATGGTCAGGGGCACGGCGAGACGCGAGGCCCCATTGATAAGGTCGGCATTGATCAGCCTGCAGATGTAGCCAAGGTTGCAGTTGATACGCTCGAGAAGAACTCTGCTGCCCAAATTGTCGGCTGGAACAACAAAACATGGCAAGCAGCTCTTAATCTGCTTCCAGATTCAACGACTGCTAGCGTCATTGCTTCTGCACGGGGAGCTCCCGAAAAAGAATAACTTATCCTCATCTTTGATAGTAATGTAAGCCTTATGCTACTATTATTCACGATGTTTCGGTGAACTGATAAACGAATACAATTTGTTGTGCTTAGCGTTTGATGTGCTCATAACAAAGTTGCTTAAGGCCCCACTACGGCATACTACATAGCTAGCTCTGTTGTGTAGCCCTAGCTGCTATTTAGGTATCCCAATCATAGATAACAACATTATGGTCTTGCAAGAATAAAAGATATTCTGGAGGGTATGGAACGCGATGCGGCCCAATGAACAACCCGTTATTGTACAGCCCAGCGGATGTATCGTCAGAGAGACGGGCTGAATAGATACTGTTAACTGGGTCCAGGACCGTATCTTCCACTGTGACCAGTCCGGAATCTAGGAAAGCCCAATCGTACGTCTTACCACCTGCTGTGCCGGATTCAATGACTTCGGGGCTGACGGAGTCAGTTGAGCTCGCAGGCATGACTGTTGGCAAAGGCGCAAAACTACTGTCTTGCTCGTCAGGTGTCGCTAAAAGTGCGATCGGCGGTGCAGGAGCAAGGATTATAGGCTGGGGATACCACCCGTGCGGTTCAAGTTGAAATTCCCACCACGGAAATTCTGTGACAGTCGGATTTTCATCAAGGATCCACGGCTCTGGGGCCGAGAGGTCTGGAATCGGCAGTTCCGTGATAGCTGGCAATATTTCATCAGTATTTATGGATGGTAGACTTAGGGGAGGAAGCTCTTGAACCAATGGAATATCAATCGAAGGTGAATTTTCTAGTGTCGTTGAGAGAACAGATGGCTGTACCGCCTCGAGATTAGGTGGGACTGGTAATGGACCTAGGGAGGGCAGCAGCTGATTTATGGAGACCGGAGATAATACATCTGCCGGGGCCAGCACTGGTACCAGCGATGTTGGAACAAGCGATGGCAGATTTAAAATGGCAGATGGGACAGGGAGCGCGGTTGCGAGAGTGGGTGGTGAAGCAATTTTAATGGATTGCGGGGCCACGCTTGGTAGCTCGGTCAGTGGAAGCGAAGAGGGTAACAATCCTAAAGCTGGCAATGTTGCTGTGACAGGAGCTTCTGCTGATTCTGCGGCGACGGCGGAAGCGATTGCAGATGCAATTGGACTCAATAGTAGTGGCAGAGCTGGGGCTAAAGCTGGTGAGTTCAATAATGGCTGTAGAAGGAGCGTGTTGCCTTGCCCTGATGTGGGAGATACTGCTGACGAAGGTGTTGAGAGTACTGGTGTCGGCACCGATAGGGCTGGCAAGATTGCAGGCAATACCGGAGCAAGCAATGTCGTCGCTCCTGAAGATGTCGATGGGCCTTGTAAAATGGGTTGGGAGGTAACCGCTGAACTAGCGGAAGGCAAAGCCAGTGCTGACGCAGGAGCGCCAAGGATTGGAAATGTTTGTCCCAGGGCAGGCAACTCCGGAAGAAGCCCAGACACGGTCGGCACGAGCAGCCCTACAGACGACTGTAATGAGGCTGCAGCCGGTAGAATGGAGATGGAGGAAACTGGCGTGACTACTGTCGATGCAACCTGTGCAATTGATGGTAAAGCATTAGACAGAATTGCTGGTGATAGAAGCGAAATTAACGAAGAAGTAGATGTTACCGGAGGTGGAAGTAACGATAAAACAGGCGCGAGCTGAGACAACACCTGCGGTATTGCTGCAGCCGAAGGAATCTGACTTGTCGTTGATGATGAGGGTTGCTGTGACCCAGAGGTAGTTTGACCACCAATTACTGATAGCAGGACTTGTGGAGGCACAAGACTCGGAGGTAAAGATGGAGCAGCGACTTGCTGCGAGGATGACAACACCGCTATAGCACTCGGTATGGGAAGTGTTTGGATATTTAAACTTGAAGGTGACGCAGCCGGATTGAAGAGGGCAACCGTAACGGGCGCCAATAGAGGCGCGAGGAGATTTGGTAATGCTTGCGCTGCTGGTGTCGTTGAGGATGAGGTCGCCGCCGTAGTGCTTGTAAACACGAGTGAGATGGGTGTACTAGAAGAAACTACGGGCAAAAGCGTCGATGAAGGCTGCAGAAGTGCAGAAGGACTCCCCACTGCTGGTGCTGAAGGTGTCACTAGTACTGCTGAGGCCCCTGATGAGCTAGGGGTAAAGGCAGGTACCAGTGTCGACGAAGGCTGTATCGCTACAGAGGAAGTCCGCGTGACAGCAGACGAACCCCCGTTAAGCGTTGCTGAAGACGTCCCTAACGATACCGAAGCCAAAGACGACAGGACTCCAAAGTTTGAGTTCGAAAACAGCGTGATTTGGTTGGTTCCTCCACAGCTCTGGAGTCTATCTCCTGTGCAGGATGAAAGACAACCGCCGTCAATTGCTCCTGTAGGAAATGCAAACGCGTTACCGCAGCGACAAGTGTTTCCACCCGTAATTCCGGCGTACTGGAAGCTGCTGCAGTAGGATGTGCAAGCGGCCCAGGTCATGGCTGCGGGTGAGGAGTAATATTGGCGATCCAGAAGATATTGCGTGGTTGGAATCAAAAGAAGCGTAGTGGTGCGGGAATCGGGATAGCAGGCTGAGTAGGTCCAGCCTGGAATCGAAGAGTTGGTTGGGACCTGTTAGTGGTTAAATGAGACCGAGAATGTATTTATGTGGGGGTCCGATATTTGAGGGTTGTGAGAATGAAATAGCAACGAAAGAACACAGAAGCTCATTATCAATACAGGAGAGGCGGAAGTAGTTGAACCGTAAGTCGGTACTTGAGAGACCAGGAGGATCAGTGATCATGACAAAAATGACTTACTATCGCTATTGCGCGTGGCAGGTCAACGGCCCTGCCACCGAGTCCAGCCGGAGGTGACAGCTGTAAATCTTCATCTTTGGCTTGGTATGCGAGAGGCGACGCAGACGCGAGCGCCACAAGCCACTGGCATATCACAATAACGGCGATGTTAAGAGCTTGAAAACGAACAACTTTGTGGAAGAGGTGTGGCATGATGGTAAATTCACAAAGCGCTCTGAAGAATAGAGGCCAGACACAGGAAGATAAATGAATGGTCAGGTCGCTACTAATATCCTATTAGAGAGCAGCAGCATTGAGCGTCGCAACAAGTCATGGTGAGTGGAGGTAATGTGTTGCTTCGCGAGGAATGTTGGATTGGTGGAATGCAAGAGTCCAACGAAACATCACGGAGGGTGACAGAGCCTAGGCAATGATTTCATAGGCTGTGAACGGCTCTATGGGTATAGATTGATCGGTAAGGTACGGTCGTAGGGTTTCAACGCTTATGCGTTCTTTTTGGCCGTCCAGGGCTAGGCTGTGCTTGATATGCAGAGAACTGGTTTGGGTCAAAGGCTCAGCTAACTCTGGTGCAAGGACAATACACTTGTGTAATAATCTGATATGCAAAAAGCAGGTTTGCGCACGCTTCAAATATGATTCATTGCTTTCTTCTTACAATCCTGCGCTCCATGCTTCACCTACGACATGTGTAGCAGGTGTTGGGTGTTATGACAATCCATGAAGACATGGCAGAAGGCTTCGCTTTGCCGCGAGTTCGAGGATGAGAACCCTCTTAATTGCAAATTGCGCCGTGAAGTGTGGAAGCTTTCATATTTCCAAGCGATTGTTTCTGCCCTTGAGTCTTGTACCCAGATAATTTCTCGTGCCAACGCTTCTTACCCGTTCATTGTGTTGCTAATTTTCTTCAATCACTCAGTCATGCCATCGATAGATGACAGATGCCACATGGGAGCACTTTGCCACACTAGCAGTCATACGCAGAGGTGGAGAGAAGAGCAGTTTCCTGGATCGCGTGAAATGTCTATTCTGTCTAGATTAGCCCATAGCGGGTGATGATGCGAATTTGAGAAACTCATGACTGGCAAAACGTAAAGATCATCCGTGCTCTGGGATACAACAGCTGAAGCTCCACAATTGTTGGTGCTTACTGAAATGTGCGGACCACCTTACTTTTGGGTTTCTTCACAGAGGTAATTTATTTGGGGCAATGACTAGGACAGCGTGCCAGCTATGGAGACACACTCACTAGTGATTGTTTCCGGCGCTCTTTCGCCTGGCAGCTTAATAGTAAGAGTCGTAGAGTTAATCTTCTTGCATTATGCTGACAAATATAGGG
This sequence comes from Stagonosporopsis vannaccii, assembly GCA_028584115.1. Classification (NCBI taxonomy): domain Eukaryota; kingdom Fungi; phylum Ascomycota; class Dothideomycetes; order Pleosporales; family Didymellaceae; genus Stagonosporopsis; species Stagonosporopsis vannaccii. The sequence goes on from VWXS01000194.1 coordinate 20,684, forward strand.
GCAGTGGGGTCTGAGAGAGGAGGAGAGGCATAGGGCACAAGACCAACAAAACAATCAAGTATTACAAGACGGAAATTCAGGGTCTTAACACGCAGGCAATTATGAGAGGCAAACTACAAAGATTTAAGCTTATTAAAGAGTCTATCTCCATAATGGAAACCTGAGACCTAGCTGTCAGCTTATAGGGGCGGCATCCCACTTCCGTTACCGGACCGTCCCTTGCGATAGCGACACTAGAGACGATTTAGAAAAAAATAAACCAAACACTTCTAGTTCTGATAACGCCTTATCAAGTAACAATAAACACAACAACAGAGGATCTAGCCGAGTAAAACCTTCTGTTCTAACAACTACCAAGATGACACCTGCTCAGCAGAACTACGCCAGAAGACAGTCTCGAAAGATTGCGTACTAAAAGGCTCGCAAGGATTTCTTCCAAGGCCAAGATAGTTACTCCTCAAGCACACCAGAGCTGGACTCATTAGACGCATCAACGGCTTCGCCTAGTCAAACTAGCCAGATTCAGCAACCTTCTCAATACCTAAAGGCCTTGCTTAAGTACCAACCTTGTCGTCGCAGGATCATTGAGCTGTTATATCCAGCAGGTCAATTGCACCTAGAAACTGCGCTGCCTTTAGCCAATATCGTTAAGCAATTCGTGTACATGGCTAGCCCAAACAGAAGACATTACATATACTCTAGAGTAGAAATTAGACAAGATCATAGCTGCGGCGTATGTGGGAAGGCTCTAGAAGTGTAAGTTTACTCTATTAGTTTAGGTAGCCATACTCAATAATATCAGGCGTCGCCTAGCACGAATAAATGACCACCTGCTGGCATGCACACGTCGAAAGCGAATTAACAAGGAGAAACCCCGCATAAAACGGCATTTCAAGAGTCTTAGCAGATGTGCGTGGAGCGATTGCAAATATTAATTCCAAGACAGGTCTTGCAAGGCGTACGCTACGCATATTGATATTGACCTCAAGAAGATGGAGACAAATTACTGCCTCTGGTCCTCTTGCACAAGCTCCTTCGCCAAGCCCTTTCAGCTCGCTCGCCACATCTCCAAAGTCCACGGCGTTCTAAATAGAGGGACAATTCCTAAAGGCACTATTACTGTCACAAGCATGACACATAGTGTTTGTCTCAACACCCTAAGCCGAACCGTAGGATCTTGCATTAAGCCCTTCATTGAACTCACCTGGCAGTCTAACTTAGACGTATCAGCTATCAACTTGGCACTTCATACTCCGCCCTCCGAGCACTCGACATTACTACCATGGCGCCCCGCGCCGTCCACGTCATCCGCCACGCCGAAGGCTATCACAACTCCACGCACAATGAGGATATACCCGATCCCGACCTGATACCCTAAGGCCAGGCACAATGCAAGCACGTCTTCACCATCTTCCCCTACTTCGTCCGCATCGACCTCGTCTGCGCCAGCCCCATTCGCCACACCATCCAAACGGCCCTCATCACCACAGAACCCTACCTCCAATCCGGCACAAACAAGATCCTAGCGCTGCCGCTCGCCTAGGAAGCCACCAAGAAGCCTGCCAACACACCCAGCGCCCTCACCCAGCTTAAGCAAGAGTTCGGCGACCGCGTCGACTGGCGACGATGCATGGACGTGTACGTCGACTACGACTCCAATGCTGGCACCTTCGCGCCCAATGCTAAGTCACTGCGCGACCGAGGGCTGGAACTCTGTCGTTTTCTGCTTGATCGCGACGAGAAGGAGATTGTGGTTGTGTTGCATATAGATTTTCTGCACTATGTGACGGGCGACTTGCATGAGGATGGGAGCCAGGCGAAGGGCAATTAGGAGAACACGGAGTTCAGGAGCTATCAGTTCTTTCCTGAGGGAAGCGAGGATGCAATGTTGAAGAAGATGGAGGAGAGTGTGGGGATGCGCAATGCGAAGGGGGGTGGGGAGCATGCTAATTTGGGAAGAGGGAAGAGGGTGAGGGGCGACGATGTGATGTAGGGTGTGTAGCGAAGGGCGGAGGAAGAAAGCAATTTCAGATGATTTGAAAGGAGTCTAAGCTGAGAAACAAGAGCGTACTACCGCAGTCATCGTACATGTACACGGTGGACTTTTCTCTAAGAGCCCCACTGCATATCGAACCTTGTACTACTCATAGCCGAGCCGCTTCCACGCGTGACCCGCTCTACTGCGACTCGAGTGACTATCCAGCAGCACTGAAACTACGCTTTGAATGGTGTCGCAACAGCCTCACGCTTCATGAGCCCGTTGGGGTTCCAGGGAACGGTGACCAACTTCCATACAGTGTCGCAGTTGGACGAGTCCGCAGGGCTAATCTGAAGCTCCTCCTTATCGTAGATGCGGATGTCGACAATATCGTCTCGGTCGCCACGGGTAAGCGTGCACTGCTTGAATCCGACCAGATTCTTGTTCCCGGCCTCTTTCGGTTTCGCCATGATTACCCCGGCAGCGGCCTTTGCGAACTGGAAAAAGATATCATTCGGTTTGATTGTGCCAGCCGCCATCTTGAGGACTGTCGCCCACTGCATTCCCGCCTTGACAACCGGGTCGCTGAGAACCTTGTTAACTTGGAAAAGGAGTTCGCCTCCCAGCCCGGTCATGAACTCGTCGACTAAGCCCTGGGCGTTGGCTGGCTTGGTCGTCCGAAACTTTATCTTTCCTATGCTCGCACCGTCGGTAATCGGCTCACCGAGTACGGTCCACCCGACCTGCCACCAGTCCGCTCCCATGTGTCCAGTCAGGTATTCGACTTCCATCGAGGCTTCGGTGGTTGCGCCTGGAGCAACATTGGTCCACGTGTGCTCTTCTGTGTTGCGCTGCCCGAAAATGGTGCCGTAGGCGTGGTTCACCTTGACGGCAGAAAGGTGCATGGACGACTTGTTTTCGATGCGGACTTTGGTGTGTCGCACGGTGGAGCCCAAGGCGAGTGGGAGAAGGCAGCAGAGAAATGCGAGAGCGCAAGTGAGCTTCGCCATTTTGATTGTGAAAGGCGAAAAGCTTGTCCGTTCGTGAAAGTCGAGTGAAGAGTCAGGTATTGAGTCAAGTTTCTTGCTGTGAGTTTTGCGTTCGTTGGTGATGCAGCAGCAAGAGGCAGAGTCAAGCTGAAGATCGAAGGCTGGTATGTGAGGAGTGAGTATCTTTACTTCCAGAAGCACCAGACTCTTATGTATTCACTTGGTGGCAGTGCAATCCGTGTGTCCATCGACGAGTGGGTTCAGCAGACCCGTCAAGCCAAGCCAGGCAGACGCACAAGCTCGTAAAGTTCAAGTAAGCTGATGTGAAATGGTCCCACAGCTCGTCCACGGTATGAGAAGCAGCCCTGCTTCTGAGGCTTGCTTGCGCGATAGCGCATGTGCGCTACGGCAAAGTCAGCTCTACTCGCAACGTCCGTTAGTAATTCTGCAGTAGCGCAGACGTATAGGTGCCCTGCGCAGGCGCATGAGGCGGTGAGTGTCTTAGTAACCCTACATGCCAACGTTACGCTTCCCCCTTGTAGGGTCATGACCTGATCCTGAGAACCGCCAATCACATCGTGCATGGAGATTCTCGTATCATAGCCTGATCGTAACACAAGCTGAAGCAGCCCTGCTCTCAAGCCTCTCCTGCCCCGCGGTGGCGCACTTGCGGCTGAAGCCCGTCTGCAACATCCTCTATTTTTAACGCTGTATTCATATGTAATTTTGTTTGCAAGGCTGTGCTCTCGCGCATAATTTACCAATATGCCAGCGCAAGTGCGATTCCGCCAAATAGAGCGTATGTACCAGATTCTAGCACCACCGCACCACATCAACTCTAAAAAGCTCCATGCGAACATGATCTCCTTGTAGCCTAGTGTACCATCATCTCATTGTCAGCCCAGCGTACTCAAGACGTTCTCCAAACATGTTTGAGGCACTCCGATGTCATTATTGGAAGCCTCACTGCTCTAGTCTCAATTCCAGGTCCTCAAGAGAGTCTGGGAAGCAGGCCCATGTAGCATGCTGTTTTCGCTTTACACAACACGTCCACTTCGCGCAAGGCTCTGTCGTGAGAACCGCAAATAGCGCGCCGCGACAGCCAGTACACAGTGCAGTAGATGTGCGCGCTGCCCGCCTAACGCCTATCGAGATAACTGCTGAATAGAGAGACGTTCGGTGAAGAGCACTGCTACTCCACACAGACCCCAGCCGACAACCCTAAACACCTGTAACCCTTCAATCCTAGAGGCGGAAACGAGGTCGCATTCGCATGCTTACCGTAGGTACCCGCCAGCAAGATCAGCAACAACCCCGCGGCAGCAGTAGCGACGCAGATCAGGACAATCTTCAAGGTCATCAGCTTCGGCATAATAGTAGGCATTGGCGGAGGCGTCCCCAGCGCTAAAACGGACATCCAGCTTGAAGATGTTGTAGACAGGCGACTGCGCCAGGCTTTCAGCAGTGTGTCGCAGTATAATAAGAGGAAGACAACGTCAAGCAGTCTCTATTAGAAGAAGCCACCTTATATTAGCCCCTACTCTGCTAGTTCTAAGAGTAGTAGCAGCCTATTATCCTAACTAGGTTTAGCATATTTCTAAAATAATATAACGTACCCTACAGGCAAGCTGGTTAACAGGCGAGTTGGTTACTTTTGCTAAGACCCTACTACCTGTTACGATCAGCCTTTGTAACCAACCAAATGCTGACACCGAGCATTTGCTGACGCACTTGGCACTGTAATTACACGGGCTCTCCCGTGCGGCACAGTTAATTACGGATCACGTGATTAGCTCACTCCTTGGCAGTCGAGCTAGGTAGGTCACACGTGATGGCTCACGCAGCTTATGTCAAGCCCGTTAAGCCTGGCTTATAATTAACTTAGTAAGCTAGAAGGATCTTCTATATATCTTATTAAGTATATAGCACGTAGGAACACAACCCTTATAGTTTGTGTTTAACCTAAGTAATAATCTTTGTTATTAGAACTTAACTCTTAACTTTTAAGCTAGATAGTCTACTCTATACTACTTATTATTACCCTTGTACTTAAGATAGATAGTCTATGCTATACTCTTTAGTACAATCCCTACTATAACGTACTTGTAACTATACTTATCCCTAAGAACTAATTAAATAGTGCTTACGAGCTTTGCTTAAAGTATAACCTTAATATTTTAAACACTCCTAAGATAACTACTATCTTAAGTACTTGTGCTACCCTAAGCAGCTCTAACGAGGCTCTACCCGTGTATAAAGCAGCGCCTAACGCTAGTACTATCTTAGTTGCTAAACCTAACTTGTACAAAGGCGACTGCTAGAAGCTTAATAAATAGCTCTTTTAGTAGGACTTGTTCTTTACCTTTTAGGGTTAGAACGTCCCTAAAGTTTAGCGTGTTACGCTTATGGCTAGTTATATGCGTGACTAAGCTCTTAAGTAGATTAAGCTATTTATTTAGCAGTATACTGCAGGCGAAGCTCCTGACAAAGTTAATAAGTAGATGCATAATTTAGATAGGTTTAAAGACAAGATCTAAACTATTTTTAGAGTTATTAACAAACTATCTATAGCTTAACGCAAGATTTAACATATCTAACAACGTTAGTCTGTAGCTAACTACGCAGCTGATTTCCAACAACTTGTGGCAAACACTAATTAGGATAACACTGCTCTTATAACTATATTCTAACAAGGCCTTAAGCCTTAAGTTAAAGAAGAACTTATGCGCACTAGCGTATTGCTTAAAACCTTAGATAACCTTATTAAAGAGATAATTAAAATTAATAACTAACTCTATAAACTTAATTATAAACTTAGCTGCAGAACTAGGATACTGTTTAGGAATGCCATTTCGCCCCTATAGCGTAATACTTAGAGAAACAATGCACTATAACAAGGACAGCGCAGAGGACGCTACTAAGCTAACTCCTTATAACGCGTGCATACTAGAACTAACAATAGATACTATAGTCCTAAGGCTATAGACCTCTCTAACATTAATAAAGAACCTGTTAAATAGTAAAACAACAAAGGGAAAGGTAGTTAAGGGAAGAATAAGTCTTTAGTAACCTATTATAGCTATAGCAAGATAGGCTACTATGCTAGAGACTACTGCAACAAGAATAAGGTTGTGCAACAGCTTAATATAATTGTTAGCAATTAACTAGACAACTCTAGTAATTAGGAAGTAATTACTACTAATATAGAGCGCCTAATAGAGGATCCTAAAACTAAG
>VWXS01000195.1:0-25969 GCA_028584115.1 Stagonosporopsis vannaccii
GTACTTGTAACCGTATTCATCCCTGAGAACCAATTGAATAGTGCTTACGAGCTTTGCTTAAAGTACGACCTCAACATATATATTAGATAGAAGTTAGATTATAGTTAGTTATATATAAATAAGTAAAAACTTAAAGTACTATTTTTATAAGTTTATAATACCCTACTACTTAGAGTATATATTAAATAGAAGTTAAATTATAGTTAGTTATATATAGATAAGTAAGAAACTAAGTCACTCTTCTTATATAATATATATAATTAAAGTAAAAAACCTTGTTAAGAAAGGTACTTTAGTAAAGGCTTGGCAAATATATGAGAAATACTAACAACAATAATTTGCGCTGGTTGTAGCATTGCTATGATATTGGCTGACGTTTACTAGAAACACCGCGTTTGACACCGTTACTGAAGCTAGTGTGCAGTAGCCGCACGGGTTGACATAGTCCCCATGCAATTCGAGCGCACCGAGGAGTGATATGGTGAGCGTGAAAGAAAACGTAAGACGCTTTCTTTGCCCCTGACCGTTGCCGCCTGTGACACCTTTGCCACTAACTTCCAGCAACAGCTGTCCCCTGCCCCTTCAGTCATTACGCTAAAGCGAGATGTCAGACTTCCACCTGTTTTAGAGCGCTAAGACACACCTCTTTGTATTTGAGCTTCACACAGATGCTTTCCAACCACCCTCGGCTTCGAAAACTGCTCCAACTTGTTTACTCACTGCGAGGAGATGCCTGTCGTGATAGCGAGGACTAACTAGTGATAGACCTATAGGCATTCCATTCTCACCCCGGAAGCCAGGCACGTTGATCACCGGGTTATGCAATGCCTATGTATGGATTAGCTTGACTAACCCGTGTGCAAATTCATACGACTTACTGTCCAGATCAAGCAGAATGCTGCGCTACCAGTCTTTTCAATACCTAAAGGAGCCTCATCTGGTACACTCGGCGTGATCACTGCATCATACTTGCTCAGAATCTTATCTACAATTGGCCTAGCGGCAGAGATGTTGTCGAACGCATCCAGCTGAGCTTTGCGCGAAATCTTTCCGCTGTTCTCTACATGCCCGATGAGTTGTTGGGAGATGCTGTTCTTAGCAACAGTGTATTCGGGCAGAAATGCTGTGCGTCCTTCTGATGCGAGTACAGTGGCATGCCATGTGGGAAGACCGCTCAAGTTCTCCGGTAACGCGATCTCTTCGACCTCTGCGCCATGCGCTCGTAGCAAGGAGACGCCTTTTTCAAGCGCTGTGGCTGTTCCAGGGCCAACCTCTGGCCAGACCATAGTCCTCAAAAATGCGAACTTTGCACCTTTGATCCTAAAATCCGACGGTGGCGGTGTGTCATCAGATATTGCGAATGTATCCGCGAGAAGCTCGAGATCGGCCACGCTGCGAGCGTAAAGCCCAAGTGTATCCAGAATAAGGGAATAGATCTTTTGCCCTTCACGAGTGATAGCATTCCAAGTGGGCTTGTAAGCATAGATGCCATTGTAGGAGCCGGGACGAATCGTGCTGCCGCCCGTCTGAGTGCCGAGGCTGATGGGCGCTTGGAAGTCGCCAACAGCAGCACCAGATCCGGATGATGAGCCTCCAGGAGTACGAGCCGTGTCATGAGGATTCCGTGTCTTCGGCCCTACAGTAGTTGCTGCAAACTCAGTCGTAGTTGTCTTGCCCAAGATGAGCGCACCAGCCTTGCGGAGTACCATTACGGATCCGGCGTCGAGTTTGGGAGCATGGCCGGAATATACAGGCGAGTTGAATTGCGTTGGCATATCTGGCAAGCACATCAGCCCAGTACAAGTGAATCCAGTTGTTAACGCTAGCCTTTTGTAAAAATAACATCTTTCACGGCGATAGCCACGCCATGTAGAGGTCCTCGATCGGCTTGAGGAACAGCATCCAACGCTTTGGCTTGCTCCAATACATATACCGGGTCAAGGTAAGCCCAAGCCTGAACGGCATCGTCTCTAGCGGCAATGCGGTCTATCAGTGAAGATGCGTATTCCTGCACAGAGAGTTCGCCAGATTTGATTTTTTGCACGACCTCGGTGGCCGTCAGTCTATACGCCTCAGAAAACATTGTTTGGATGTCTACGAAGCTTAGATTGAAGGCCCTGATTGTCTCGAATTTTTGGTCTGTGAGACGTAAGATCGGCGAGAAACTTATCAAAAGGTGCTTCTAGCCGCGCGGGCTGCATGTAGTTATAGAAGCGCCGCGATCCAAAGTTGCGTAAGTGTAGTCATTATAAAGGTTCACGGCCCAGTCGGCAGTGTCACGTGTCCGCTTGTTGGCAGCCGCAGATCGCATGATAATCTCCTTGGATCTATGGGGAAGCCGATTTCGGTATGACAAACAAGTGAGTTAGCGTTGGTGCTGCTAGCGCATACGTACCCTTCCAAGTACCTACCGCTAATAGTCGCTTGCTCTCTTGCTCATCTTCACAGACACGGTCGTTATCTATCTGTTTACGTCTCAGCAAGCCACAGCGGACGTTTTCATGCCGAAAATCTACAACAGCGAAGCGCTTGGATATGTCTTGACGATCTTTAGGATTTGGCATTCGAGCCAGGGTGCTGATAAGCCCCACCACGGCAAGATAACAAGAATTGGCAAGGGAGCTCATCAATCGTGGCAACTGTACAAGGTAATGACATGCATGGAAGGATATAGACTGCAGCCGGTGGCAATCATTCACAGCGGCTAAAAGTGACCGATGTTTGATCAATCGTGCCCACTCTTGTCGTTGCGTGAGCTGGGATCACATTTGCTCAATACAAAACAAGATGCAGCCAGCCTCGGATAACCTACTGAACAACCATCAACCTGCATCATCTTCTCAGCTGACTTTCGACACAATTGTCATGCCTGAAGTCTACGCTGCACCCCCTGATTTTGCTTTCCCTCGCAATTTCAAGGGTTATGGTGAAAAAGGCCTCGAAGGCTTGAAATGGCCTGACAACGCCAAGATCGCTGTATCGTTCGTTATCAATTATGAAGAGGTAAACTTGCATTTGATTCACTTCATCAAAAGCATAACTGATCAAATGACATTAGGGGGGCGAACGGTCCGTCCTGAAAGGTGATGGCATTTCGGAAATAAGTCTTCGCGAATATCCTGCACAACACAAAATCAACGAACGAGACTACAGTGGCGAGTCAGAATTCGAATATGGATCACGCCGCGGATGGTGGCGAATCTTCAAGCTCTTTAATGATTACAACATGAAGTTTACCCTTTATGCCGTAGGGTCGGCTGTAGAAGAGCAACCGGAAGTAGTAACTCGTTGCGTCGAGGAAGGACATGATGTTGCGTCTCACGCTTACAGATGGATTGATCATGGAGATCTGGGTGTAGAGGCGGAGAAACAACATATTCGCGACGGCATTAGAGCGCTGAAAACTCTCACTGGATATGCTCCAAAAGGCTGGTACTACGGAAGGCCTTCTCCTCAGAGCAGGGCTCTCATCCCTCTAATCTACGAGGAGATGGGCGAAGAACTTCTGTGGGCCAGCGATACGTATGCCGACGACATTCCATACTGGACAGACTTGCCGCAAGAACGTAACAGCGCCGATCCGAAAGGCTGTCTAATGGTCCCATACAGCTACGATTGCAACGACTTCAAGTTCCATACCCAAGGAACAGGATTTCGCAGTCCTGGTGGCTTCTATGAGCACATCAAGAACGCTTTTGACGTGTTATACGAAGAAGGTGAGGAGGGATTTCCAAAGATGATGACCATCGGGTTGCATTGTCGTATCATTGGTCGTCCAGGGCGATTTAAGGCTTTGCAAGACTTTGTCAAGTACATTGCTGCCAAGGATGGTGTTTGGGTTGCGACAAGAACTGAAATAGCCCAATCTTTTCGAGATCAATTTCCGTATCAGAAAGGTCGCCTTGCGTAGAGGGAAGAGTTGAAATGTTGCAAGATGGAAATTGATATTTTTATCTATTGATCGAAATAGCCACAACAATTTGTTTGGTTGGGTTAGCCTACATCGAACTTTGCGAGCTGTTCAACAATATATAGTCACCGAGTGTCAATTTCAGTTGAAGTTGTGTTACTGAGAATCTCCATCGCAAACGTTGTTCGCGTGGCGTGAGTTTGCTGGCTGCCTCATGTCATCACCTAACCAGAGGATAGCTCCAGGGGTCCTGATTGTACATGACTTCGTTACCCAAGCGCATTGCAGCATCCTGAACAGGGTCCATTCTGTACGCTGTTGAACTTATGTGAGAATTCCAGTTGCCTTCGAATGACCCATTGCTCATACCTTCAGTATCAGAAGGGCGCGATGCCGGAGAATTTTCGTAAGCAACCATGTCATTCCACATTCTCCATCCTTGCCAACCCCCAGGTGCTTCCTCGTCGACCTCCATGAAGGCTTCTTTGACTGCATCAGTCATAAGGTCTGACATATTAGGCCTGCTGCTGTTCGATAATCTCGAGGTCGTTGCCGATGTCGATATGTCCTGACCGGCGGCGGATGCCTGCTTGTCGATACTCAATCGGTGTAACGAATAGTTCGGAGCAACACCCATTGAATCTTTCGGACTGAGGTTCATTCTGAATAGACTTTGAGATAATGCATCAAAGATGTCACGATATTTCACAGCTCCTGGCCACTTCTCGCCAAAGATGGTTAAGATCTGAGAGCAGCTTTGGGTAGCTTCTACCACTTCGTACGAGAAAAGCCCGCGATCTCTCCAGATGCAGTAGACGAGTGTCAGCCCAGCCACAAAGCATGAATGAAGAGAGATCATGGTATAGGTCAAAGTTTTTTTCTGGCTCAAGCGCTTGTAAGCGTTGCAGACACTGGCAGCAGAGTAAGCGCAAGTTGTGTAGCGCTCGTCCGATATTTCCAAGATGGGCAGAAAAACGGTGAAGAGGAACAGCACCGCTTTGTGGTACTGTCTGTAAGATTGTAAGCACGTCTTTCGGTGAAGAGTTCAAAAGTGTGCTTACACCTCATAGAAATCACGCGCATCAAGGTACGCATTCTCGGGATCATACATCCAAGTACTCTTGTCGCTATTTTTCGGTGTCTTAGGGTAATCACTCAACCACTCGTCCAGATCCTTCCTTATCACCGACATCTTTTCGTCAAGTTTGCGACGTTCCTCAGGCGTGCCGCTGAGCACATCCTTGTCCACACGGAAAACTGCCTTGTGGATCCGCGATTGAATTTTGTCCAGCTTGATAATGTGTATGAATGGCTGCACATTAGACCATTGCTCTTGCTGCAGACCGTACTTGTTGCGATGGGTCAACGTCCAAAACTCAGGGTCAGCACTTGGAAGCTTCGATTGATGAGCATAATCCTTGCAAAATCCGGGCGACATACCTCCACGTTAATGTCTCGGTCCGGAATTGCAAAGGCTCGACCGAGTACGATACTAGTCACTCTGTCGAGGGAATAACATGACCAGAACGCCCGGCGTCGAACTTCAGTTTCCCTTACCTCCGCAGTTGATATGGGTGAGCTTCTCTTCCTATGTAAACCCATTTCAATGCACACTGAAGTAGCGTATCGAACTTGAGACCATGCCCCTGCACCGTAAGGAGACCTTTGGCCGTGAATGCCTAACAAAATGAGAAATTGTACTGTTCGAAGGTCGTGTTGCTTCATGATATGCTCCATTGATCCAGTTGCGGCAGCAAGTTGGGCCTGGTCAAGTCAGATCTCTCATAGATTATGTAGGTCTACTGAACCCACTTCATCATCAACGCCGCACGGCTTTTTGGTGACGGTCAGGAAGCGAGCAGTTATAGCATAAATTAGATGCATAATGCTGCGTTCTGTGATCGACAGGAGTCCCGGAAGGTACTGTCTGTCGAACAAATCTTCGTAGATAGCACGATCCAATAATGGCCAACGAGGATGGATACGCTCAAAGAAGAAATCGAACAACATGCGCGCCTGCATCTGATCCGGTAAGCAAAACGCAGACTCCTCCAAAGTAGGTGCTTGGCACACTGCCAGCGGCGTCATCGGGCAATCTTGGGTAGGCGCAGTCTTTCCAAGTGTCCCAGTACTCAGCCTTCGATATATTGAAGACTGGATGACACGAGCGATGGCAGCTCCGGAGCTAGGTCCCACGTAGTATGGTTCGTGGTTGGTATCGGTAGTGCCAGAAGCGCACAAAGAGAGGTAAGCGACTCCCTCGACCAACGACGCGCCATCGTCGAAGTCAACATCTCTGGAGTTAGAGCCAGCGCGTGACTCCTTAAACGAGCTACTTTGAGTGCGGGAATCTAATTGAGATGCATCAATGGCTTTCACAGGAGGCTGGCAATTCTCCTCAGATGTGCTCTGAAGATGGTCTTCAGCATGATCAGGCAGCCGGGCCTCAAGCAACGCAATTCGCTCCTCCAAAGCACTGATATATCTGCGAATAGTCAGAAGCTTGTGAGATAAACATGAGCTTGGAGACTACTGACAAAGCTTTTCCGCCAGGATATTGGGGACGAGCAATTCTTTCATATATACAGGCTTGCCCTGCTTTTTCGCAAGCTTGACAGTTCGGACGTGTACCATCACACTGTAAGACTTAGCCGAAGACTACCGTAGATAGGCATGGCCAGGCTTATTGCGATGTAACCCGATATCTCTGGGCCTATCCGAGGAGACTCACTCTCTGTTTCCTCCGCTTGCACCTCTTGCAGGCCAACCCAATGCGAGTCTTACGATTTGCAACGATCTGACTGCACTCACTGGCTGCAGTCGACACTGCTGGAGGGGCTGATAAGACTGTAGAGACAGCTGAGAATCGTTGTTCATGATTGTCCAGCTCGTTTCCCTGGCTCTCCAAGCCTGGCTGCAACATGATCGTTTTTCAGGGGTGGTACGTGATGTCGTCGTTCACACAATCTGTTCAACGTCAACTTGACCATCAGCACACAAGACTCCTTCGGCAACCGTCTTCCGATGGAATTGCATCTAAATCAAAGATAGATGCCGCAGTGTGCATGACCAATGAAAGGTCCGTTGAGACTGGCGAAGGTGGGGAACAACACTGGGGTTAGCTCGGCGCTAAGCTTTCTTCAGCGGTTGCGATAAGAGCAACACAATCAACGGGCATCGGGGACATTTCTAACATCCTCATCTAGAGTTCGGCATTTAGCCACCAGCCACTAGGCTTTAAGCTCATCAGAATCACTGGGCAACATGGCACGTCGGTTCAGAAAGCGCCGACAATGCTTCTATGGAGTGCGCCCTTATCCAACTGGCCGACCTGGGCAGCGTGCGATGCAGTCATAGATAGGCTGTGATTTGAGTGCGAGACATTGATCAGCATATGAGTGACTCAAATTCACGCGTATGAATTTAGACTTTTGTCAGTAGTCCTTTCGATCACCTCATCTTTAGCAGCATGGATACGTTCGAAGTTTCTCCCAAGGCCAGACTGGCCGCTCCATGGAAATCTAAGAGAGCCTTTGTTGAGTTCGTGAAGGCTCCTCACGGTAAAGAGGGCCAGAAAACTATTGGCAACGCGGAATGGTCCAATAAGGATCTTGAACCGACAGCAGAAGAGCATAGAACATGGACATGGTCAGTAACCGGCAGAATACAACGTAACCAAAATTTATAAGCATAGGTATAACCTTCCTTTGTATTGGTTCTCCAATCAATTTTCCCTGGTTGGCTGGAACACCGGCTCTGCTCTAGTCACCGTAGGTTTGGTAAGCTTCATGGATCGTGAATACAACTCCGAAAATCTGATCAAAAGTAGACATGGCAGCAATCTTTCGTCTCGGCATGCGTCGGTTCGTTCCTTGCCGCCGTTGTTGTTGTTTTGATGGCTCGCCCTGGGGTCAAATATCACGTCGGATTGTGAGGTCCCTTACCATCGCACGTCTCTAAGTCTCTAACGTGACGTAGTCCGGTTCTCGTTCGTTCGGTGATGGGAATGTATGGCTCCTACTTCTTTGTCTTTATTCGAGCTGTTGTTTGCATCATCTGGTATGGAATCCAAACGTTCTATGCTGGCAACATCCTCTCTGTAATGCTGCGATGTATCTTCGGAAGCTCTTGGAACGATTTCGACAACAAGCTGCCTGCCAACGCAAACGTCACTTCGAAGCAACTTCTGACATTCTTCATAGCCTGGCTCATGGAGTTCCCATTTGTAGGTCAAACGTAGAGGACGTGTCTAGCTATCGTCTAGCTGACCAGATGTAGATGTGGGTCCATCCAAGGAACATCCATTACATATTTACCATCAAAGGCATTGTCATGCCCGTTGCTGCTTTTTCAGTCTTCGGCTGGTGTATGTCCAATGGAGGAGGACTTGGTTCGATGGATCTTGCGTCCAAAGAGGGCCAATTCTCGGCTTCGGTGACACCACTTGGCTGGAGCATCATGGCTGGTATAAACACCATTTTTGGTTCTCTTTCGCCCATGTTGGTCAACCAGCCTGATCTATCCCGCTATTGTAAGCAGCCACGTGACGCCGGACCAATACAAGGCGTCAGCGTCTTCATAGCCTCGGTCATCGTCTTCTTTCTCGGCATGGCGTCGACGACATCCATTCAAGCAGTATGGGGCGTCGCCTACTGGAACGTCTGGGATCTTTTTGAGGCGATTCTCGACCATTACTTCAGTGCCGGGGCTCGTGCTGGCGTTTTCTTTGCTGCTCTGGCGTTCTATCTCGGTGTATTTGCAACGAACTTTGGCGCCAACTCAATTCCGTTCGGCTCTGACATGACCGGACTCTTCCCGAAATGGCTTACTATCCGCCGAGGTCAGGTTCTTTGCGCGATACTTGGTGTGGTAGTACAGCCTTGGCAACTTATGGCAAACGCATCGGCTTTCCTGAGGTGAGTAGCGCACCAGACGCTTTCGTCAAGGTAACACGCTGACATCCCAACAGCTTCCTCGGATCCTACAGTATCTTCATGGCGCCACTTTGCGCAGTCATCATCATTGACTATTTCATTGCGCGGAAAGGCAATATACACATTCCATCATGCTACATCGGTAACAAGGGTGGACTATACTGGTTCTGGTCTGGGATCAATTGGCTCGGTGCTGCAGCATGGCTATTGGGAACCACTATGGGGATTCCAGGTCTCATTGGCCAGTATCAGCCACAAATTATCAGCACCGCAGCGAAGTACATGTACATGATGGGATGGCTTCTGACTTTTTTCACTTCTGCAATCATTTACTACATTGCTACCATTGTCATAAAGCCCCAATTGTTTCCCTCGGGCTTCGAGAATACACCATTCACGCGAGAGTGGCTGGCTAATGAGGGTCGTGAAGGGTTTTTTGACGGGGAGAGGGAGAATGATGTGGTATTCTGTCCTTCGACGCCGCCCATGACGGAAAATGAAGAGGTGCAAATAGGAGAAAAATGTGCTAAGCGTTCTCTGTAACCCAGCTGAGGAAGACCTCATGTCATGTCAGAAGGATTGGGCCCAACATTGACGGCGACACAATTTCTTGCGACACGGCATCGGTTTTTGGTCTCCATTGGATTTTGTGTCATATCACGCTGTTCGCCACAAGGCCACAGATGTAGTGGTGTACCCTGATAAATCTCTTTTGCGACGTAATAATCACAATCTGTTCTATTTCATACAAGTCTATTGCAGCTCGAAGATAGCCTGAATATGAAGCAGATCTTGGGGTGAGCCTTATTGCCGAAACCGTCAGACACGAGACTCAACATCCTTCTTAACATCCTTCTCGTATCGACTTTTTTAGAGTTCGTAAATGCAAACTCCTTTCCGACAAGTCTCTACAATTATTGCTAATTAGCAGCTTCAAAGATCTAATAGCCTAAGGACCTTGTAATTGCATCGTTCACTCTACATTCTTTGACACGAGACTGGTTTCTAGGAGTGGTGCTTGGAATGCATTGCCCCAGCTTGAGGGAACAGGTCAAGCGGGAAGAGACCTCATGATTTAGTCTTGATGTGTACTAGCATTTCTTCCATCTCAAGCCTGTTATATTCTAATGATAACAAAATAACTGTGCCTCTATCAGTGTCAATAGTATAGCCTTGAACTCTTTGAGATGTTGTAAAAGACGATTGATCAAACGGCACCCGTTCTCATTGGGCACCCTTGCTCGGCCATCGAGCGCCTTTGCACCACAGCCTGTCACTAATACTGCACCGCTGTATGTACTGGGCCTCGCGACTACAAGGAAGTATGCATTCGCTACTCAGAATGATTGTCGCGGGCAGCTCATGTTTGCATCTGGTATGTGTCTAGCGCGCCTTCTCAGCACTATTCCATTCGCCGGCTTCTTCATCTTCTTGAATATTCTTCACCGTTTTGAGGCTAGTATTCCCAACCCAAAATGTGAGCAACAGGCTCAAGCCTGAGCAAACTGTGAAGAAAACAAAAATATACCGTAATCCTAGCATATATACGCCCAGAACTTGATTCTGCTGATCTCGCGTGAAGTTCAGCTCGTTGAGGGCATATGTTGAAGATGTAAGGACTATTAGTAGTCGATCTGAAATAAAACTTTCGTTGCGCAAGCGCTCTCGTAGAGTATTCGAGAGGATCACGCCCGAAACGACCAATCCGAATGCACCGCCGATAGTGCGAATGAAATTACGTAGCCCTGTTGTGACGGCGCGATCTTCTGTGCGGCTATTGGCGTACATGCCCACCAGTGTTGGCTGGAGAGTCAGACCGATACCAACCCCTTCTACGATGAGAATAACAACGATTAGTCCAAGGCTTGTGTTTTGGTTGAAGAGTAGAGTGAGCCCATTCCCTGTCGTCCAAAAGACGAAGCCGACCCAAATGCAGTGCATGTAGCTGCCACTTCGTGTCATATACTGACCACTCGCGATGGACGCAAATGAGGTTGTGATGACAATTGGCAGGATCAGCGCACCTGATGATAGCGCCTTCAATCTTAAAATTGACTGAAAGTAGATGGGCAGATAGAAGAAGTTTCCAAAGTAAGCAAGCCCTGTCAGGAAAGACTGGAGGTATAGTGCCCAGCAATGCGGCGCTCCATATAATCGAAGGGGCATGATAGGCAAGGGCGCGAGCTTCCACTCGTAGATGACAAATAGCGCAGTCAAGACCACTCCAGTCGCTGTGGTGCTGATAAAGAATCCTGATGACCAAGCGTATGTGACGCCTCCTCCGGATAGAGGGATCAATAAGAGAAGCGTTGACGAGATGTTGAGCAGTATACCGCCATAATCAATTTTTCTCAGCTTTTCCATGGTGGCGCTTGATGTGTGCTTGACAGGCAAGAACGACGACAGGACCACTGCAGTCGGTAGCGTCATGATGGGTATCATCCAAAATACCCATCTCCACGATCCGCCTTCGACCACAGCACCTCCTAGGAATGGACCAATGCCGTTTCCCAAAGCTATGACTGCACCGAGCCAGCCTGTAGATGAGTAAGGGACCCAGACAAATTGAAGTGGCAAACTCTGCTCACCTTGGTACTTGCCCCGATTCTGTAATGTCGTGATGTCGCTGACAATGATCATGACAAGACTATTGATTCCGCCTCCTCCGATACCTGCAATGGCTCGCAATACGAACAATTGCTCGGCAGTCTGTGCAAATCCACAGCCTAGATCGCCCAGAGCAAGAAGTGCAAGGCAAAGCAGAAGAAGACCCTTACGACCGAAAATATCGGACAACCTTCCGTTAATGAGTTGGAAAGCTGTTGAAGAAATCAGAAACGACGTGCCAATCCATGGAGTTGCAGTGCCTGTATTTAGATCCCCAGCAATGGCAGGTGTTGCAGTTGAAACGCTTGTTTGGTCTACGAAGGATACAAAGAGGCAGATAGATAACGTTGGTATCGCAATGCGAAGCTGTCTCTCCGACATCGTGTTCCGCTGACCGCTGATAGATCGCGTATCATCGTCGCTATCGCAATCGTCAGTTCGCATCGTTGGTGTTGATGGCGGATGATCGGCGATTGAGGAGGACGTTGCCTGGTTGTGCTGCATGTGCTCGTTCGATATGGAGGCGGGTGTAATTTCGGGATCGGGTACTTGCTCCTCATGAAAGGAGTGCTGAGACTGCGATATGATCATACTGCTCCAACTTTAGGTGCGGTGCATGCTACTGTAAAGCATACAAGTTATGGAACCTGCAATACAAGACCCACAAGCTAAGGTGCATCTACGAAATGCGTGCAAGGATACGCGCAATCGGCAGTCGCGGAGTGCACATCGGTGCCATTGTCTCCGTCAAAGAATGACGAGAACCCACCCCCTGTGGAAACTTTTACAGCCGCATTGGAGTGCAGATGGTGCTCCACGTCGGAGTGCACGCGTTGACGAAGCTTCGATCGTGATCTCGACTGCGCAGGACGGAAGACAACAGCCGCAAACCTTTCCGAGTGAGATGGGCTCTTGGCATCGGCTCGTTTCCAACCGAAACGCCTTGATCGCTCCCTCCACCTTTACATGTGATGTCGGTACGTAGCAAAGGCTGTTGTACGGCTTAGTAGATTTTCTGCAATCATTGATGGTAGCAGCAGCATATTCGGCTTTTATTTATTCGATGAAGTGTACAACCGCTCGCGGTTTTATCTAAACCTTCACCCAGGTTCAGGCACTCAAGTAACACCTGAGCACAATATACAGGCCTTCGTATCGAAGAAAACAACGCAAATTGGTGCGCACAGCGGAGGGAAATTTGATACCAATGGAAATGTCACGACTTTTCCAACCTTTAATCCTCGGTCCTCATGAACTTAAGCACCGAATCGCTATGGCCCCCTTGACGCGTTACCGTATGGATGATGATTGGTGCGCAACCGAGTTGAGCAGAGGTGGGAAACATTGAGACCCAGCTCTTAAACAAGACGTTACTGACAGAAATGCAAGAATACTACGAACAAAGGGCCTGTGTGTCTGGCACCCTCATTGTGAGCGAGGCCACCATCATTGCAAGGAATGCTGCTGGTTGCTACAATGCACCGGGCATCTGGTCAAAGGCTCAGATTGAAGCTTGGAAAAAGATCACAACAGCAGTTCACGCAAAAGGATGTGTCATCTACTGTCAGTTGTGGCATCAAGGTCGGGCGGCTCATCCAAACGTGCTCGAAGCGCAAGGGTACAAGCTGCTGTCCTCGAGTGATGTTCCCATCAGTGCACAAGAGCAGAGGCCTACCGCAATGACTGAGACGGAGATCGTGGATACTATAGCTGATTACGCAGCCGCAGCGAAGAATGCCATCGCTGCTGGTTTCGATGGCGTAGAAATACACGGCGCAAATGGCTATCTGCCCGATCAATTCTTGCAGACTACTTGCAACAGGCGGTCAGATCGCTGGGGCGGAAGTATCGAAAATCGAGCGCGCTTCCACATTGAAGTCACCAAAGCAGTCATCTCGTCTATTGGCGCCCAGCGAACAGCGATACGACTTAGTCCCTACAGTGACTTCAACGGTATGCTCATGCAAGAGCCCGAGCCGACGTTTGAGTATCTCCTTGCTCACCTCAAGCCGCTTGGCCTCTCTTACCTGCACTTGATTGAGGCCCGCATCACAGGCAACGACGATGCCGACTGTGGCGGGCAGAACAGCGTAGCTTGGGTGGTGACGCTATGGAACAACACCAGTCCCATCGTGCTGGCAGGAGGTTTCAAGCCTTTATCAGCCAGGGATGTTGTCGATGACACATACAAGGACCACGATGTCATCGTTGCATTTGGCAGATATTTTGTGGCCAATCCGGATCTCGTGTTTCGTGTCAAGGAAAGGGTACCATTGACTGGGTATGATCGCGGGGTATTCTACACGCCAAAGGTTGCAACAGGCTATGTCGACTACCCTCACAGCGAGCAATTCCTACAATCAGCGAAGGCATAAGTCATGAGCAATTGCCCGATAGGAACGAGTGTTCTTTACCCTACTATCAATCATTCATTTCGGTTGGCCTAAACGCAACACCTCTGGGCATTATCCAAGTGACGTGCAACAACTGAGGGACGCGAGGTCCAGCACCCAGGTTCTCTCACCATCAGCACACGTGAGCCATATTGAATGCAGCGACGGCATCACGGATGCTCACTGAGAAGTCGGGGAGTATTGAGAGGCGGCTGTACGGTCAGAAACATCCGCGGACCTATTGAACACAATAATCAGCAGCAACGGAAACGATGTAACAAGGCGGCAGACGTCCGACTTAAGGTTGTGCAAGCTATCTGCAGTACACACACAAGCGCGCATGCCCAGTTGCCAGAAGCAAAGCTTGTGCTGCGCCCCCGGAACGTGGGATCCGAATGCGTGTCCAACATCCAACACCCGGGCTCCTGATACCGAATCACAAGTGAAAGAAATGCAATCGAACGATACCTTAACTTTTAGGCGTATTGGATTTGTACTCGCATCCAGAAAGGACAAGGCACGACGCTCCTTCGCACCATCGAAGATAGTGGCGCTCTGGTTAACCGCTCGTAAGCGCTCTGCTGCATGCATAGTATGCAGACACCGAGCATCAGGGACAGCGCTGCATGCCAGCCACCGTTTCTCTAGGACAGAGTCAAGCACAGCGCTTGTCATCGAAACGTAATGATGAAACTCGCAGCAATGCCCATGATTCAATTTGACACTGGACATCGCCCAGACCGCACTGAAAGTGTCGTTGCTAGTACTCGTCGCAACTGGCCGCACCGCTGGACGAGAAACATGGTGTTGACTAGCACGCGGGGTGTGAACGCTTCGGCGATGGTCGAAACTTCGTCGAAGGTGTGTGTTCTCCGACTAACCTGTTCTGTCGACAGCGTCCGAGGTAAGCATTCTGGACCGGCGCCACGCTTTGTTTTGGCTATCCGCTCTAGGAAGGAGGTAGGAAATACGGGCGGAATGTGATAACGCCAAGAGTGCTGTTGCGCATCCTTTGAAGTTGCTGCAAAATTGTGAAATTGTCACATTGACGACCGTTCGCGGGTGTAAATGGCGACAGGCATGTAGCACACAGTGCTTGCTGGCTAGGAGCCGGCAGAAGACAGCTGCGTACAGCTCCCGGGAATGCCTTCTAAAATTCTTAAACATATGCAAAGCTTTACAAGACACTCTTGTCTACTGCTTGGTGGGCCTTGTCGGCCCTTAGCGTGCCTTACCGAGGCTTGTGCAGCGACTCGCCTCTGGGCAGTGATTGGCGCGCAGCAGGAGGTTGCAACAGTTATCGCGCACGCGCCTGGGTGAAGCTAGGAAAGTGAACGGCGGTGGCAACACGATTGGCGATGTAGACCTGCCGCATCTAAGCTAGGTTACGGCGTTTATCTGTTACTGTTACGACCTCCTTCCTGATCGGCCATCCTCAGGCGGCCAGGCCAGGCACACGACACGCGAGCGATGCTTGCGTGCTTTCACTTCATAAACCCATAAACCTGGCCTCCCCGTCTTCTTCTCTTCGTTGTCACTCCCCCCATACCACCTCACCAAGTCTACGCAGTACTACGTAGCACAACCATCACTATGCCTGTTGGTGACAACGATGCAGTGGTAAGCCATGCGGTGCCCCGTGTATTCCCACGTGCCTGAACTCACGTTCCTGCAGCAAGCCGTCGGCTTGGACCCGGCTCTGATCGATGCCTCTGGTGACCCACTGCGCAAGAACCCGGCCTTGCACACTGACGAGGCTCCACCATTCCTTTTCTCCGAGGGCAAAGCCACTCTGCAGGAAAGCTACCTTAGCGACGACGGCCTTCCAACTGAGGAGGAGCTCACCACGCTTCCTCGAGTTGGCGCTGCCATTCCTTGGAGGATCTACACCATCGCCTTTGTCGAACTCGTCGAGCGAATGTCATACTATGGATGTGTCCAGGTCTACTCCAACTTTATCGCACAGCCAAGGCCAACCTCGACCGGGCGGGCCCTGGACCCCAGTGATGAGGATGCTCAGCCAGGTGCCCTCGGTATGGGCAAGCAGATCGCTTTCTCCCTGACCACCTTCAACGCTTTCTGGGTGTACTGCTGCCCTCTTCTCGGAGCCTGGATCGCCGACACCTACCTTGGACGTTACAAGACTATTCTCTACTCGGTCATAATTGCTGAAATTGGTCACATCATCCTGGTTGTCTCTGCGATTCCTTCGGTTCTCGACAACCAGCAAGGCGCTTTGGCTTGCTTCATCGTTGGTTTGCTCGTCATGGGACTTGGAACTGGTACATTTAAGCCGAACATCTCGCCTTTGATCGTTGAACAGCTTGAGACTGATAAGCTCGAGGTCGTGGAGAGGGACGGCAAGCGCGTCATCATCGACCCCTCCATCACAATCACTCGTGTCTACAACTACTTCTACTTGTTCATCAACATTGGTGCTCTGGCGGGTCAGCTCGGTATGGTCTACGCCGAGCGATACGTCGGCTTCTACCTGTCCTATCTCATTCCCACGGTCTTCTTCCTGCTCGCTCTGCCAGTCCTGATTATCTGCAAGAAGCACTATATCCTGCGGCCCCCGAGCGGCAGTGTTATGGGACCTGCTTTCAAGCTTCTCGGTAAGGCTCTTGGCACGAGGAATCTCAAGAACTGGAACGACGGCAAGATGTGGGAGTCGATCAGGCCCTCTGCTCTTGGTGACAACAAGCCTTCTTGGTACAACTTCGACGATGCCTGGGTTGATGAAGTTGCCCGTGGTTTCCGCGCTTGCGGTGTGTTCTTCTGGGTTCCCATCTTCTGGCTGGCTTACCGCCAGATGGACTCCAATTTGACCCAAATGTGCTCCACCATGGCTCTTCACGGTGTTCCTAACGATCTTCTGGCCAATCTCGACCCCATCTCCATCATCATCCTTGTACCAAGTAAGTTGGACCCTTTGTTGCGTATACTTGATGATGCTAATAATTTGCCCAGTTCTGGATACTGTCGTTTACCCCTTCCTTCGCAAGAGGGGCATTAGGTTCACTCCTCTCAAGAAGATTTGCGCTGGTTTCATCGTCGCATCCTTCTCCATGGTCTGGGCCTCTGTCCTACAATACTACATCTACAAGACATCCGGATACTATGACGACCCAACTCTGGAGAAATACAAGTCTCCCATTAACGTCTGGGCTGTTACTGGCGTGTACATCCTCATTGCCATCTCAGAGATTTTCGCCTCGGTCACAACTCTGGAGTACGCTTTTACCAAGGCGCCCAAGAACATGAGGTCCTTGGTTATGGCTGTTCAGCTCTTCACTACCGCCTTCTCCGCTGCTCTTGCTCAGGCTTTCGTTCCTCTGACTGTGGATCCCCTCGTTGTCTGGAACTACGGCGGTGTTGCCATCATTTCCTTCGCCACCGGTGTCCTCTTCTGGTTTGCTTACCGCAAGATGGACAAGGAAGAAGATCAGCTCAACATGTTGCCGACCGGTCATCTTGGCAACGCCAACCAGGCCGCAGATGTCGAGAGGCGCATCAGCGTCACTGGCGCCGCTGAGGATGAGAAGAAGACTGCGAGCCACTAGATACATGTGTTTGTGCGCAGCACACCGACGCAACTGTACTCATCGCTGAGATGAAATACTCCTTCACTGGGCCTGTCAATTGGTACCAAACGCTCGTGTCGACGAAGCTTCCATGATGTATGCACCCATGAGTAGCAATGATCTGTAATGTCATAGCAAATTTAATACCCAATCCTGATAAAAGGAACTCAGCGTAAAGAATGGCCCCCTTCCGCACAATTAAAGCTTTCTTGTCCACGCTGCGTCTTACGTGCAACTCTCAATCTTGCCACCAATTACTAGTCATCGCCAGATCAAGTCCACCTAGCCATTGCAGCGCGGAAGTGAAGCGACGTTATTTCTTTTTGGGGTACGTACACAGAACAGTTAGAGTCTTACATTTCTCGTGACAGAGTAATACAAATCAGGCTCTCCTTTTCCCGGTCGCTCTTAGGTGAAGAAGTTGAGCAGCAGTCGGCGCAACACCCGAAAGTGGCAAACATGCTTCGGCCTACGACCGACGTGTCACCGCCACGACTTTCCAGCAAGCTCGTCTAAGCCTTCTCCTTTCGTTAGCCGCTGCTTATCCAGTGCGACACAACATGCAGGAAATCCACAATTATCAACCAACGAGATAGACGTCATGCCGATCTGCACGCTGATTTTACCCGCATTTACCCCGCGTGTCAACGCACGCCGAGGCGCCTGCTACCCCAGACTCCGTGTGAGGACCCGCTGTCCAACGATCACTCGCTCGTCGCGCGCTGCTGCGTGGTTGAGACGCATGGGGGAGCTATAGTTGCCGGAGATGGCAAGCCGTAGTGGGAAATTCGGTTACTGAATATACCGAGGATGTTATAAAGATGGATGCCGCCATACAACACGGTCTTGACTACCTCTCGCCACTCGGTTTGAAGAGAGACAGCAATGGCGTCTACCGGCTTGGAAGAG
This sequence comes from Stagonosporopsis vannaccii, assembly GCA_028584115.1. NCBI lineage: Eukaryota > Fungi > Ascomycota > Dothideomycetes > Pleosporales > Didymellaceae > Stagonosporopsis > Stagonosporopsis vannaccii. Next base: position 18,338 of record VWXS01000195.1, read on the forward strand.
AAGCACAGCGCCTCGTTGGACAACGAGCAGCGCATTGAAAACGTCAATGCCGAAAAGATTTCTACATCGTCCGGCGAGCTGGAAGCTCAGCACGTAGAGCTCGACGAGGCAGAAGCAAACCGCGTGCTGCGCAAGGTCGACTACAGGCTGGTGCCCATGCTTTCCCTGCTCTACCTGGTCGCTTTCATCGACCGCTCAAACAGTGAGACTATCCACTATCATCTACATCTTCACAGCACTGACGTGTCATAGTTGGCAATGCCAAGATCGCTGGTATGGACGTTGACCTCAACCTGCGCGGCCTCCAGTACAACACGGCGGTCACCCTCTTTTTCATTCCATACACCCTGCTGGAAGTCCCGTCGAACATCGTCTTGAAGCTCATGCGCCCGTCGCATTGGATGGCCATTCTCATGTTCTCATGGGGTCTCGTGATGACCCTTATGGGTTTGGTCAACAGCTATGGAGGGCTTCTGGCAGGTCGTTTCTTCCTTGGCGTCACTGAGAGCGGGTTTTTCCCAGCTGCCACGTTCTTACTGACGTTGTGGTACCGTCGTTTCGAACTGCAGCGACGTATGGCTGTATTCTACATCGCTGCGTCGCTGGCGGGTGCTTTCTCCGGGCTTCTTGCTTTTGGTATCGAGAAGCTAGATGGGAGGGCTGGGGTGGCCGGTTGGCAATGGATCTTTCTTATCGAGGGCTTGATACCTGTTGCGCTTTCCTTGGTCATCTGGAAGATTCTGCCTGACAGCCCTGAAACGGCTGCGTTTCTCACCCAGCCTGAAAGAGATCTGCTGGTTCGCCGACTGCAGGACGATTCTGGCAGCGGACAGGGCAAGGCTACGAACAACGACAAGATGGGCAAGCAGCACATTATTGCCGGTCTCTCGGACTGGAAGATCTGGGCCGGTGTTGTTATCTTCTGGGGTAACACTGTAGGCGTTTACGGGTATGTATTCATATGCATGCGAGGCGACCTTTGCTTACACACATAGCTTCACGGCAACCGTCCCGACCGTCATCAACGGCCTCGGCTACTCGAGCGCAAACGCCCAACTCTTGACCATCCCAGTCTACGTCTTTGCTGCCATTGTTACGATTATCTGGGCCTGGGGTTCGGATTTGAGTCAGAAACGCTCGCCTTGGATCATTGGCGGGTACTGCATCGCCATTGTGGGCTTCGTTGCACAACTTGCTATCCCGCACCCAAAATATCCAGGCGTCACGTACGGCTTCCTGTTCCCCGTCGCGGCTGGACTCTACTGCCCTTTCACATGCCTTGTGTCATGGGTCGCAAACTCTTTGGCGCCCAGCTCAAAGCGCGCTGTGGGGATGGCGCTGCTCATCTCGGTGGGCAACATGGGCGGGATCATGGGCAGTAATATCTACCTCGCGCGGGAAAAGCCAAAGTACACAACTGGCTTTGCGTCCAGTCTGGCAATGTGCGTCGCCGCCGTCGCGATGACTTTCGTCCTGCGCTGGGCATACGACCGGGAGAACAAGAAGAGGGACCTGCTGATTCAGGAGCATGGTGAGGAGACGATACGGGCACGCTACACAGATGAGGAACTGTTGATGTTGGGCGATAAGAGTCCGTTCTACAGGTATACGTTGTAGGACTCGTCACTCTGTCGAGAATTGAACTCTTGTTCCTTCAGTACCGATAATCACGACATGTTACCTGTGCAGATATATACTTTAACGTAGCCTGAGAACTCTAGTAAAGTGAAAGAAAACCGCCTTACGGCCGTGTCGTTTGGCGGCTGCTGATAGAGCTTCGTGCTTGATTTGGAAGGCATTCATTGATCTTCCCTCCATATCGTCGCCAGCAGGATTAGTTTTGTTCTAAGCAGGACTCCGCGACCACAGGGCTTGGTCAGTCATGCACATAGTAAGAATGATTATGCACGACCGTTTTTGACCCCTCAAGCACCAGGTCAATTCGCCAGACACAATATATCAACCCTCGAACTCCCCACCCGCGACACTTCCGTCTTGCAGAGAGTGGAGTCTTAGCATCTATGCCATGGCGAGGAGACTGCATCCCGGCCGTGGGGTATCCGATACTCTGTGGTCGGTTTGGGAGCACCCTTTCTGCGCATTGCGTAGGATCAGCTCCGTCTGCTCACTGCTGGATGAGGATTCGCGTTCCCATCGGATTGCAAAGTCGTCGATTCGCTGGACCAACTCCACGCAGTACGCGCTTACACTCTGCGGACAGCATTCGAATAAATGTACTGTGCTGCACTGTGTCTGCTCACACGCACAGCCGAAAGCCTCCAGATCCGTTCTTCTAGATCCAGTGATTCTGATGGTTGCCGACGAGGACATGAGTGGGAGCTGGAAAAGCCTGGTGATTTCGTCGCGGTGCGACGTAGCGCCGTCTGGATACCGCGCCGTTAGGCAGCGACGATCGCTTTTGCGCGGTATGACGGTTGAGAGGGGCGCAGAGTGCTGCTGTCTAGCCGATGCCGCGCCATGAGGAGGATATCATCTGCTCCGGTGGCAGATGGGTACCCGTCTCTTGGTGCGTGGCTGTCTGGCTTGCGAACAGGATCGCAGGCCCTGGTCCGATTATACAGCACGTCTCCCTTGTTGCTCTTTCTCCAACATGCAGAAGTACGTGAAGCGTCCAATACTGCGAAGGGAGGTTTCGTCTCGCACTGGGCTGCCACGGGCTAGAAGACGGCGAAGCCGCACTTCCGGCCTCTTCGAACGCTGGTATAGGTAGTTTGACACCTTCACCATTCATTCTCATGCAGGATTTTGATGCTGGGTTCGATTTGGCGAGCCGGGAGGATAAGTCGGGGGTTTCAAGGGAGGATGGGAGAGAAGAGGGTTGTGCGTGTTTCGAGGCAGGCAGGGCAGGCATGTTCTGTCTTGCCTCGATTGCCGCCGTCACTACCCAGGCGCTCAATCACTAGTTTACTTACTACATCAGCGCAACGGCTGGCGCTTGGTCGAAGCGAAAGGTGGGCTCCGATACGTACTACACTCTGTACCGCACGCCACCGGACCACAAACACTGACACGCGCTAGCCACTTGCACCAAGGCGACGAAAGAGGATGGATCAAGGTGTAACTGTCGTGAATATCGAAATGAACAAATGCTATGGTATGCTATGCAACGCTCTGATGGGACAAGAAATGCATCAGCGACAGCGACGGCAACAAGGGCAAATCGTCCCCTCCCCTGCTTGCCTGCTTCGCTGTCTCGTTTCTTTCCGCCAGCCAGCCAGCCACATGTCAGCAAACACGCACACGGCACAAACAAGCACAAGTCTATCCCTCGTTGAAAACCAAACCAAGCCAAAACGATAGCCAGCAAAAGGAATAAAAAGCCAGGGTATGGTATGCAGACGTCCACCATGCTTTTCGTTCGGCACGCCGCGCAAAGGCGACGGCGCGCCCACTGCAGTGCTTTTTGTTGCTGTCGTCAAGAAAATCGCCGCCCGGTGTCTATTGCGAGTCTCGTGTAGTGCGTGCGTGCGTGCGTGCCTGTGTACAAATAGATAGCGCGTCTCGTCTCGTCTCGTCTCGTGCGCATTGGATGGTCGTCTCTCACTTGTCTCGGGAAAGGCTGTTCAGCAACTCGCCCTCGCTCTTTCTGCGCTTGATCTCCTGCGCAGTCTCTGCTTTGGCGGATCGTGGCTTGTCCCCCGTGCCGGTGAACCAGCCATGTAGTCAGAACTCGTCCTCTCGTTCGTCTTTCCGTCTGTCCTTTTCCGGGCGGCCGCGCATACTGCCCATGGAATACTCGCCCCGGCGCTCCTTCTCGACGAGGTCAAGGATGCCCTTGTCTTTGTCTTTGTCCTTTTCTTTCTCCTTGTGTTTGCTCTTCTCCTTGTCTTTCTCCTTCTCCCGGTCTTTGTCCTTCTTCTTGCGCTGGAACGGGAGTACACCTCGCAGACCGCGCTCCTTGCGCTCCTTCTCTTTGAGTTCTTTTGGCGCTTGAGACGAGAACGCAGGCAAGGCGGTTGTGTACTCTTCCTCGTGCATCGACCCATTTTCACTCGTCTCTTTGCTGTGATTCTCGGGTTCCGGGCGAACAGTGCGTGCTTGAGAGTCGGGAGACATGAGCTCGGGACGGGACGTGTTGATGGGCGCCACCGGATTGCTGCGTTGGAACGAGCCAGTAGAGCCAGAGGGGTTGGTGTGTGTCTGCGGGTAAGACGGCGCAGGTGCCATGTGTAGACCGTCGCTGGAGCCGGGCGGTGTTTCCTCTCCGGCGGATGCCGATGCACTGGCAGACGCAGATGCTGATTGCGAGGTGGTCATGGACTCATTCGCCGATGGTGCATATCCGCTGCGGTTGGCGAAGGGGTTGACGTAGGAAATCTGCTGCGAGTTGTTGCTCTTGAGCGAGCTTTGCGAAGCGTGAGAGGCGGAGATGCTCGAATTCTGATGGTGCCGCGGCTTTGGTGCTGGCCTCATGGTGATGGGAGTGGTCGCGGCCGACGACGACGAATAATCGTCCATGTTGCCGGTGCCGTTGCCGGGCGACATTGGTACGTCTTCCGGGTCCTCTTCCTTGATCGCACCCCGGCTTCGTGTCATTGCTCCACGGTTGGTATCCAGATTCGCACCCTGCAGCTGCTCGATCAGCTCCTCCCACTTGACGCTCAGGGATGAAGACGGGCGTTCGGCGGGCTCAGCGCGGTTCAGGCAGTCTTTTGTACGCTCGCTAAGAGACACGCAGATGTTGTGGAAGCGAAGAAGATCGCCATCTCCGGCCTGAATCTCGTGCGCCGTCTTGGTGGTGTTCTCCAGCCAGAGGTTGATGAGCATTGCGAAATTGCGAGAATGGTCGATCAGGTACGGCAGCGATGGGAACCCCTCCTTGAACGTGGGAGGTAGACGGTGCAGGATGGCGATGGGCGTGCTGTAGGATGGCGGGATCGTTGGGGCGGGCGACGAAGAGGTCGAAACCGAGCAGATGTCGTCCAGATACTTCTTAAACTCCTGCCGATGCGAGGTGAGGAACGCATTCATGGGCTCCATCCAAGCTTCTTTTGTGCCAAAGGAGGACATGTTAGCCAGTCCCTGCAGTGACTTGGCAATCAGTGTAAACGTTCTTCGGGCTTTGGCCTTGGGGTGATCTGGGAGGGGTCAATACTTGGAGCGGCTACAAGGTGAAGAGAACATACCCTTTAGCAGGCCAAACAGCTTGGGGTTCAGCACTGCCGGAACGAAGAATCGTAAGAAGAGAAAGCCGGAAACACTGCTGTACTTGACAGTGCGCAGGAAGTCGCCGTATCGATCTTCAGCACAGGCTTTGATGTGTCTGAAGATGACCCTCAGCTCTTGCGGACACCTCTGCACGGAATTGTAAATTGCTCGCCAGACCTCCTCGGTGCAGTTGATGAGACGTCTCCAGTTGCGGTCGAGCTCGTGCTGAGACGCGACTCGGTTTGGGTCGACTTCACAGTCGGGATCCTTCTCGTTGATCTCGCGCAGCTTCTCGCACAGAGTCTCCTCCAGATACTCCTTGCCCAACCTTTTCATGTGCAGATCGAGTGATTTGGTGAGCAAAGTGTTGCCACGGAAGAGCAAGTTGGCCTCCAGCTTGGCGTTGACGCCCATGTCCCGGACAAAGACTTCCCGGTCGCTGGCAGAGCCAAAAGTTCCGAGCGATGACTCGTTCGAGTCGCTGGAGCCGAGTCTCTTGCTGAACCGCAGTCGACTGGCGGGCGAGTCCTTCAGAGTGCCGTCAATCTCCTCCTCCACAAGCGCGCACAGCCAGTCTGCAGCCGCGCCCGAGACTTGGAAGATGTTCAGCAGATACTCGGACAACCGCCTGAGCTCGTTGGGCACCATGTGGGCAATCTGCAGTGTCAGACTGTTCGAGAAGCGATGCAGCAGCTCGGACAAGGGGTAGTAGTCGCGAGCCATCAGGATTGCACACTCCTCGCTGCTGACTCGCACAAGCACTTCGCCCGCGCTGTTGCCGTACATGTTCACGAGTGGCCACCACTTTTCCAGCTCCTGGTTCGGCCCCAGATCATCGAGGTAGATGTCTGTCTTGCCGAGCGTCTGGTCAAACGAGATGCCGGCATAGCCACCCTCAGCGACATAGGGGTTGTCGCCGCCTGGGTTTTCAAAGACATTCTTTTCGTTGCGCACGTAACTCGGCGGGCGTTTCTTCAGCAGCAGGGAGGCTGTGTGCAGGGCCGGCAAATCCAGAAAGTCAAACTCTTCTCTCCAGAACGGGGTGTTGCCTTCGTTCTTGGCGGTGGTGCGGGCGCGAGTTTCGCCGTCCAGCAGTACTTCGATCAAATACCCCCCCGGGTTCGTTGTGGCAGACGATGTTGGGCGTATGGGTGTGGGGCCTTCTCCAGCTCCAGTGGCAACCTTTGGACTGACAGGCGGCACGAGTCGCGCCTCGATGACTTTGACGTACAGAGACTTCTCCATGCGGAACATGTCTTGGGTTTCAAACGAGGGCGAAAGCGGCCCCTCTTCGCTGAGGGCGTCCGACTTGGGGCCGTACAGTTGGGGAACAGTGAATGCGCGCAACAGGACAATCCAGACCTCGTACAGGACCCGGGACTCGAGGGACAGGAAGACGGGACGCAACAGTGGTATCGACGAAGACGCAGCGGTGTATTGCGGGTACACGGCGATGCAAAAGTCGTTGTCCAGAACCGAGGGGTCGAGTCGCTGGACGGCGCAGCGCGACAGTTGGGAGAGCTGGACGGTCGATACGAGGGTGACATCGGTGTCGGAGTACAGCTTGAGCTCGCCATTCTCACGCAAGGTGCAAGAGACGCGTCGCCAGCGGCGCGAGCCGTGACTCTGGACGCGGTAGGCCTGGGGTCGCCCTGCGCTGGACTTGGGGGTACCTGTGTTACTGTACGTCACACTCGTGTCCCAGTAGATCATTTTGCCGACCTTGATGATGGGGGCTTCCTTCTTGGGGGTTTCCTTGAGCAGCGACACCTCGGAGTGGCGCCTGCTGTCGGCCAGGCGGCGCTCGATGACGACGGGGGTCTGGGGCTTGGCCATTCTGTTCTGGATGCCCTTGGGGCGCATGGGCTGCCAGCACAGCAGGGCGGCGAACCACGAGTCGAACTCGTCCTGGGTGGGCGGGCGCAGGTGGACCTCGAGCTTGGAGTTGTGGACGGTGACGTGCAGGTAGGCGGTGTAGGCCTCGCCGTCGTAGGCGCTCTTGACGTGGCAGCCGCGCAGGTCGGGGATCAGGGTGCGCGTGTACGTGTTCTCCTTCTGGGGCTCGTACAGCAGGCTGCCGGCCTCGTCGTTGATGAAGCAGTACGACAGGGCCCAGGCGTTGGACTCGCCGCGGCGGAAGGCCAGCAGGCCCTGCATCTTGCCGCAGGTGGTGCGCATGAGGGCCTTGAGCTTGCGGACGTCGGCAGCCGGCACGGGCGAGACCCAGGACTCGGGGTAGGCGCTGCTGGCGGCGGCGGCGGCCTGCTGCTGCGGGGCGGGGGGCGGCGGCGGGGGGCCATGGGTGTGGTGGTGGTCGTGGCGGTGGGCGGGGCGGGGGGGGGGGGGGGGGGGGGGGGGGGGGGGGGGGGGGAGGGGCGGCGGGGGGTGGCGAATTGACATGGAGGGTAACAAACCGGAGTGGGTGTTGCTCTCACCATGGGCAAGCATTGATCAGCATCACGC
>VWXS01000196.1:0-24159 GCA_028584115.1 Stagonosporopsis vannaccii
GCCAGCGCTGGGTGCCTGGGGGCTCGCGGGCGCGCAGAGCAGCCGTCGCAGCGCTCACCGGTCGTCGCAGCGCGCCCGCGACATGGCGGCGGCCGCCCACTGTCTGCGTCTCCGCCCGCTGGCCGTGGCTCGCGCTGCGTCGGGCTGCCTGGCCTGCGGCGTGCCGTCCTACCCACGACGCTCGTGTCCTGAGCTGACGAAACCCCCAACGAGCCCCTCTCCCGTCCCCTTCACTCCCATTACCGCGAGCCGTTAGCTGCCTCAGCCACACCGGGCGCAGTCGCCAGCGAACGCGGGAGCTCCCCACCCGTGCCATCTGCCTGCTGCAGCTCCGTCTCCGGCCCATTGCACCTCCACCCCGCGCTCTGCCCACCAGTGCGCGCAGTTGCTGCCGGCCTGCACCATGCAGCGCATGCAACGGCTCACTGGGCGCTTCCTGCCCAGGACGCCCAATGAAGCCGACATTGAAGCCATGCTGCGCGACTTCAAGGATGCCGAGACCATGTTGACAAAGGTACGTTTGCTGCTGCTGCTCGACCGCGTGCCATCTGTCACCGAGTGCACTCGGTCAAGTGCACTCAGTCAAGTGCAATCAGTCGCCGAGTGCACTCAGTCAAGTGCAATCAGTCGCCGAGTGCACTCAGTCAAGTGCAATCACTCGCCGAGTGCACTCAGTCAAGCCGAGTGAGCGTGCAACCCAGTGGGGCTGGCGTACCAAACATCAGCCCCGGTCTGGTCGCGCCCGTCGCAGCTCCTTCCCCCCCAGCAGCTCCCTTCCCCCTCGGCAGCTTCGCATGCAAGCCCCGGCTGACCAGCACAGCTCGAAGAGTCCTCCAAGCAATGGCGCGATGCCTGGACAAACATCCTCAACCATCAGCTGGCGACCATCGAGCACCTCTACACCATCTTCAAGCCATTGGGCGCTGAGAAGGCCGGCCTCAGCTCCCATGTCGCCGTCGAGACGCCCCAGGCGACCCTGGAGCGCGTCGCAGCGCTGCAGGAGGCGTTCGCGGAGCTCAAGGCCGACATGATGGAGGAAGTCAAGGACATTGAGAAGAAGCTCGTCATTCCAGCCAAGCTAGCCAAAGACGCCCTGAAGCCCATGCACAAGACGATGAAGAAGCGCGAGGATGCCAAGGTGAACGCACACGCCCCAGCTGCACCTCGCCTCGCCAGCTGACTTGCCATCAGGTCGACTACGAGCGCTACAAGAGCCGCTGCGACGCGCTGCAGAAGAAGAAGACGCGCTCCGACCGCGAGAACATTGCCCTGAACAAGCACGAGGCCGATCTCGAGCGCTCGCAACAGGCCTACTGGAGCGCTGACGAGACCCTCCGCAACTCGCTGCCACGTCTCAACGAGGCCACCTTCTCCCTCCTACCCCACCTTCTTGCAAACCAGATTGTGCTGCAGAACAACCTCATAGGCAATCTGTACACCGTGCTGCACCAGTACTCACATGAGCAGGGTTACCCAGACCCGCCACCAGAGCCTGAAGAGGTCATACCTGAGTGGGAGGGAGCCTTCACGCCATTGCGCAAGGAGCTGGAGACGGAGTTTTCCCTGATCCGCACCGGCAAGGCAGTCCATCAGCCAATGCGGCTGCCTGACAAGGGCGACACGGTCACGGGGCTGGGCATCAGGAACAGGGTGTTGCCCGGTCGTCGAGCGAGCAGCAACGACAGCGTCCCCACCGCCACTGGCGGCCGACCAGCAAGACCTTCGACAACGCTCACTTCGCCTGACGAGGACGGCCCGCCTCCACCCTCATACAACCTGGCCACGAAGCCATCCATCCAATCTCTCAACGCTTCGAAACCGAAAATCTCCAGCTCGCCGATGCTGACACCGTCGAACGGGGACCACTACGCGCGACGCGCTTCGTCGACGTCGTATACATCCAACTACTCCAACAGCACCACTCCCGGTGCAGAGAACGGTGCTGCAGGGCGTGACTACTTTGGAAAGATTCCATCGCGCACATCAACTACGTCCACGCCCGCGTACACGCCTGGATCTGTGTCACCAAATCCTGCGGCAGGCAAGAAGAAGCCACCGCCACCGCCGCCCCCAAAGAAAGCATCCTTTCAAGCTCAGTACGTCGTAGCCATGTACGACTTTGACAGCCACACCGCAGGTGACTTGTCGTTCCGGGAGGGCGACAAGATCCGCGTGATCAAAAAGACCGACAGCTCGCAGGACTGGTGGGAGGGCGAGGTCAACGGGCAGCAGGGCAGCTTTCCGGCAAACTACTGCAAATGAGTGCGCAACCCTGGCGGCATGATATCCAAAACTGCATTAGAGGAGGTCTCTGGAGTTTTGAATCATCAATACAATGACTATTGCCAAAACATGATGAATACTGCTCTATTGAGTGTTTATTTTTAGTCGCCCTCGTCTCCACAATTTCCCTGCTTCCCGCTTTAGCGCCCGTGTCTTGTTTGTGGGGTTCCAGATGAGCTCCACAGCCTCAACTGTCAGCCGTAGCCTGCTACAAGCGACAGCAGCCCAGTTTCCTCAACACGCGCAGCCCTCCTCACCATGACACTGACTCTCTACCATGTCCGCCAGCGACCTGGACAGCATGGCTGACAAGACAGCAGTCCAGCAGTCTGTACGTTTGACCATCCTTGGGCTGCGCCTTCCCCGCCGACACGACTGACTGGCTGCAGGCGCCCAAGCTTCGACCTCCATTCTCGCCGCGGCCTCCTCCACACGCGCACACGACTTCGGTCACGACGTCGCCTTCCTCGTCTCAACATGCCAGCGCCAACTCAAACAACACGCAGCATGTTGTTCTGGACACGACGGCATTATCGCCGCTCGAATCGCTGCCCACCATTGTCGGTCGCGGCAACAGGGCTTACCTTGCGAACAACAAGATTGCAGACTTCCTCAGAGAGGACCTTGATCTGACTCGTCTCAACTCGATACATTCGCATCTCTGGATGGCAGGCCGGCCAATGCGGGCGCGGCCACTGCACCGGTACAAGATGTATGGCTACGAGATGCTGGGCACACATCAGATGGACCTGCATCTGCTTAAGTTCTCCAACAAGCTGCTTGTCAAGCCACTGCCCGAATATCTCATCGACACCTCGTTCTGGGAACAGCACCTCTGCGGCGAGGACGACACGGAGCAATGGGAAAGCGCAACCGGCTGGCTGTTGAGCTACGTCTGGCTGATAACGAGTCCGCTCGACCTCAAACTCGCCCACGAGCACGCACTTGTCCCCGCCGCCATCACCTGGCCATGGTGGAAGGACTTCGTGGCCGACTTCGTCAGCCACGTCGACATCAATACCCTCCACGATGTCAACAAACGCTATCACTTCGGCGACTTGCGTCTCTCGCGCATCAACACCATCTACCGCACCCGCTTCTTCACCACGCACTTCGTTCGTGGATACTTGTATGGCTACAATCGCTACGTCGTCTTTTTCGAGCGCAACTTCTCGTGGATCCTGATCTTGTTCGTCTTCCTCAGCCTCGTGCTGAGCGCCATGCAGGTCGGCACTGCGCTTGATGAGCTGAGCAGCAGTAGGGCATTCATGAAAGGCAGCTATGGTGTCGTGGTGCTGAGCATGGTTAGCGTTGCAGTGGTGCTGGGTCTGGTGGGTGTGCTATTCGTTGTGGTGTTCTTGTTCAACATGGTGAGCGCGATTCGGCACGCAGCAAAAGAGGAGAGGAAGAGGAGGAAGGCAAAGAAAGAGAAGACAGCAGGTGGCAAACAGGTCTGAACTTTGCATCGTAACTACATCGCCACAGACGGCACAAGCACTGGATCTACGGCTGTCCGGTGTTCTCCTCGTTCCGCTCAGCCGCCTTGACCTCCCTGTCATGCTTGCGCTTCACCAGCTTCAGCATCACAGTATTGTACAGCAAGAACAGCGCTGCCGCAATGACCGAGCACACCGCAGTAACAACAACAGTCACCTTGGCCGTCACCGAGTACTGGCCTGTTTCTCGTCAGCAGCGCACTACCGCAAGGCTGCATCGAGCAAAAACATGACTCACCGTTTTGCGCTGAATACACATTAACAAGCGTGCTCACCAACCCCGCAATACTGTTCAACAAACTCGGCAGAAAGATTCTATTAATCACCCACACATAGTTCTTCCTATGCCTCCACCACAACCACAGACACCCCAGCACACCCAGCCCACACGCCGCCGCCGCAACGTAAAGAAGCGGCACGTTGCGCGCCGTAGCCAGCGCCTGCGATTTCAGCTTCGTATCTGCCTTCTCGTCTAGCGAGGACTTCTGCAGGCTGTTGAACGTCGCGGGGAACACGATGTAGCCTGCTAGTAGGATCCACACGGAGAGCGAGGCGAGGATGTTGTGTAATGGCGAGACGTTGTCGAGCCCAAGCAGCATGTCGATGTAGCGCGTGCGTGCTGTTGTACGCCGGCGGTGGAGAGCCGGGCGTTGGGCGCCGTCATTGTTGTTGCGAGGATGGGTTTGCGTTGGGGAGACTGGGGGTTTCGAGGCGGATGGGTGGTGCTCAGGTGTTGTGGGCTCTGTCCTTCCCGTCACTTTGTTATCCTGGATAGCCGCGTCTCGCATTCCTACGGGAAAATGCATCATCTGAATCTCCACACCTCTTCTTGTTTTCCGAAAACACAGAGCGTGACAGTACACACACGTACCACGAACCTAGCCCAGCCTTATACTCCTCCCCCCATCCTGCTCGCCACGCAAACTCATCCCCGGCCCCAGCAAGCCAAAACCCTGCTCGCACCTTTCTGAATTCCTTCCCACCATTGGCAGTCGCGCGCATATCTGCCGCCCAACCCAGCAGTACCCTCAAGCCCAGCCAGGACGCAGGCTCCGTTGTCCAAGCAGCCCTGCTATCTGAGCAGACCCTGCCACCCAAGCATCGCAAAGCCTGATCCTGTCCGCTCGAGCTGATCCTGTTCGCTCGAGCCCTGCGAACACCAAGCGGAGACGTAGAAACAGGACTGTAAGGTGGCAGGGTGGCTGCGCGGCGGACAATCGAGCGCGTTGCGTCATGGACAGGGGGGTCGGGCAGGGGATGTGATCCTTCGGCACGCGGAGCTGCGACATGGGCTGCTGGTCCACGCCGAACAGAACTGTTTCTGCAGTGCTATCGCAACTTGTGAGCTTCTTGTAGAGAAACTCTTTCCGTCGTGGGAGAGCCCGCTTGTTCCGCGTGTTTGTGTTCATCATCCTCTTCGTGTCTAACTGTGTTCGTACCGGAGCTTTGCTTTGTGCGTGGAGCATGTTTGAGTGGATCGCCGTGTGTAGACTCATCATGTATCTGGAAACAGACACCAAGCCCCTGTGTGCGATGTCCACACACACCTGGAAGCGACTATTCCATACGAGTACATCAGCACGATAGTTCGAATACAGACACGGAATAATCGTAATATTGCCTACCTTGTGTAGAGTGGTAAGCTTCTAGCATGTGTATTAGGAATGGCCCACATGATCTGCCATCCAGTGATGTCTGGTCAAAGATCGAGAACTTGCTATCGCAGCTTGCAGCGTGCGAGACGACTCCAATTAGTAGTGCACTCCATCATGTGGATAATTGGGGCTGGACTTCTGAGAGCTGCTGGCTGTTTCACAGCATCTATTCGTTCGGGACCAAGATGCAGCGCCGCGTGCGGACTGACTCCGTTTCGATTCGACACCTATGTAGGTGATGCCGCATTCAGCTTGCCGGCTTTTCTCTCGATTTGCCAGAAATGCCTCAATGCACTGACAACAAAGCAAAGTGAGGAGAACCCCTCTGCATCCTGCATGACTAAGCCACCGGTGTAGACGCTCACAGAGCAATTGGATGTTTTGCTTTCACCTCATAGGCCATGGCAAGCCACTGAGGGATATACATGTCATCAAAGCGAAGACAAGCGGCAATGAAGCAGGAGGTGATTTACCCCTCAACCGTTTGTGTGATCATAAGTATCAGACTGAGAGTCTGACAGTGGATTCACGGACTCACCAACTACTCCGCTACATCGACACTTCTTTCTCTTCACATCAAAACCCGGTTCCGTTTCTGGGACAATAAACAGTCTGTACTCTTTTTGTTCTGCGTCTTCATTTCTTCGTAGCATAGCTGATGTCTCCCAAGACAACCATGGCTGCTGTCTCGACCACCTCACTGGTCAACTTCTGCACCACGAAGAAGCAAACAGACAGCGATGGAAGAGAGTATACACTGGTAGAGACGGATTGCAAAAGTACAACTTGCAAAACAAGCTCGAGCTACGAAGATCCAAACAAGGGGCAAACCGTGCCGGAGGACGTGAAGTGAGCGAGAGTTCCCTCGCTTGTACATGGCGGTCGCGTACGGATGTGGGCAGGATTTATGGGCATGCATGCCTGTGTTATGGATGGACAGACCAAATAAACGCGTGTTGATAATGATTGCTGTGCACAATTTATCACTGCTCTCGATCACCGCTGTGAGGCTATCTTTACTGAGCCCATGCGAGGGGCGTTGATGCGGCCCACGGCCTCTACGTCTGTTCAATCCAGCGGTGGAAGCTTGTAAATCAGCTTTTTTTCGTCTAGTATAGGATTTGCTGGTGGCTGTCCGCGATCATAGTGTCCAGAATGATCAGCAATGTGAGCTCCCCAACGTCCAGCTTCGCAGCCTCATCCGCGATTCGACATTCACATCGAGCCTGTACAATCTATAGCTACCTGATCACGCCCGCCTACAGTTGTGCTACCCAACCAATCGCAAAGGGAAGGTGATCTTGCGCCTGCGCGAATCCCCATCAGGCTGAGTGTAGACGTATGATGAAATGCTCGCGACACGGTCGCCATGAAAAGGCTGACCCTGGCAATGAAGCATTGGGCGTTTTCGTCCTGGACACGATGCAAGCCGAAAGATCGACAGACTTGAGCTGAAGCTGGGTTGCGTATGTCGCCGTTGTCGAGGTTTGGTGATGTCTTTCGCTTGGATTGCCTCAGGAGCAGGGGTGAGGGTCGTGTTGCGTCATTGTGCAGAATGGCAAGGTGTTGAACAATTGCGCGAGCACTTTCCAACAACCGCTACCACAGTCATCGAAAGGAAGAGCGACGTGAATCCAAGAGAATTATGATGAGACGGACGACGAACGCTGCTCGGTGATGATTGTCATGCCATGTGGCCTCTTAATCTATTCCGTTGATGGACAGCTGCCGACAACCCTGCCGTTAATATGGGATGCGGAAGCGCGACGCGAAATGGCCAATTCTGGGGAAGAGGACAGGTACTCGAAAACTCAACCTTGGGGTATATAGTCTGCGAGGCATCTTTCGAGTCTTTCAATCCTTCTGATAGTATTCTTGACCTTAGATCTGCTCTCAGACTAGGCCCTCCTGCAGCTACATTCTCCCTACTCAGCACCGAATCCTTTGCCGCAGACATGAAGCTCCTTTCGATCTTTCCCCTCATCGCGACCACTGCTCTCGCATCCATAGACCCATCCGCTCCCGACGCCGGTGATGCCGCCGGCGCTCCTCCTGCAGACCCCACGCCCGTCGGCGCGCTCTGGACTGCAACCTGGAATGCCACTTCTCTGAGCCCATACACACAGTCCTGCTTGACACGCTCCACCTACACAGCTGCTATCTATAAGCTCTCCCAGTTATACCCCGACCTCGAAGACTTTGCGCCGCAGCTCAAGGTCTTCTACAACAGGCAACACTACCCCGGATCGTGGGCGGGAGTGGACAAGCACGGCAACGATCGCGAGTTGCTCAAGATGGACATGGCCGACTTGCCGTGGAAGGTGAGGGAGTGGATCAAGAAGGAAAGTACGCAGAGGCACTACAGTGTGCACGATGATGTGGTCTTCTTCGCGCCGGGCGCGATCTATCCGGTGCTGCCGCTGTGGGTCGAGGGGGGCGAGGAGACAGGGTGCAGTGGTAAGTCCTTGAATCAAGGCCGTACCTGTTCTCGGAAATGAGACGCTGATCAAACAGGTGTTTTTGACGGCTTGGAGCAGTATGCTAATGAGCCTGCGGATGGAAAGACGATTGGAAAGCTGAGCCACAAGGAGGTGGGGAAAGGCGAGGTTGAGTTCACGGTCGAGGCGCTGCAGGTCAAGCTCACGGCGGGTGGCGAGAGAAGCGAGTTGTGATTGCCTGTTCGAGGGTGCGCATGTTTGCATTGGTAACGGCGTTATGAAAGAGACTTCGTTCAAAATAGCTGTGACATCTCCATCGGCTCTTGTTCCTCGCTACCTCTTCACGCTTGACTTTGCCCTACAGGTCGCTACATGCCGTACACGTTTGTTATGACTGCACTTGTTTATGAAGTCTGATGACTCGATAGGCTATGGCTAGTGAGCATTCCAGTGGGGTGTATATTGGATAGGGTGGTAGTATGAGCCCCAGTATTGAGAGATTAGTTTCGGTGCCAGAGATGATAGTGCGTAGGTTTGGTGGTGATAGCGGTGTGCCTGATACGCACTGCAGTGCAGTCTCTGCTGTATAACACTACGATGCTGGAAGATTTGCAGGGACAGTTGACGAATGTGACGATATGTAGCTTAACTGTAGCATAACGCTGTTTGTACAACTGAGCTGAGGCAAATCCGATCTCAAATTGTAGTGCTTAGAAATGGGCTGGCCCAAAGCCTTAGTGCCAGAACATGCTATGTTGAGAGGGAGCACCTGGGTACCGGAGCGTGAGCTCGTCCATGTCCAACGCCGTTGTGATGCAATTCGATAGAAAAACAAAAAGATAATGTGAAGTTGAAATGATCAGACAAGGCTTTTCACCTCTACACCAGTACTCTTCTTCTCTTTGATTAATGACCCTTCGGGAAATACGTCCTGCTCCACTGACAGTACCTGGCCACCGCACGATTCTTGCAAGCTGAGCTGTGGCTCTGTACTGGTAATGCGGGCATCAGTAGTGTTAGCGTTTATCTCTTCTGGACTCTCGTCATCTCTTGTGGCAGGTTGGTCATAGTGTCGGAAGGCGATGTAAAAAACAATCGTGGTCAGCACCATTGCGCCAGTCAATGATCCATAGAAGATAACCATTAATGGGTCGTGAGCAGCTGGTGTGAGAGCCATAGCGATGGCTGAGCCCACGCCTGCAATCAGTAGGCTGACAGCTTGTACCATGGCCTTCATATCTTTCGGCGAGTGGTCGTAGGCGTACTCCATCGCGGTGACCATTGCGAACACTTCGCCGATCGCAAGGAGGAAGTAAAGTGGGGCCTGGATCCAGACGTTGATCTTTACGTCGCCAGCGGAGTATATGAAATGCTGGACAAGTGTTGCGTATAGCATAGAAGCTGCGACAAAGCAGAAGCCGATAGTGATGCGAGTCACTGGTCGCAGGTAGATGCGTCGGCGGTGGAGGAACGGATAGAGGAGCTCTTGGATAAGTGGCGCAAAAACGATGCAGCCGACCTGGTTCATAGCTCCAATCAAATCATTGGGCACACCGTGAGTCTCCATTGCGGCGTTTTGGGAGATCAGGTTGTTCTGCATTTGGTCGAAGCAAACATAGAAGACGACAAATGCGATCAGCACTCGGCAAGCCTGCAGACTACGAGTGACCTCGGTAACCAGTTGGCCAGTCCATGAAACAGTCTGTTGGCGATGTGCAAGCTGGTATTCGGGCTGAGCGCTATTCATTTTGAAACCATTACGGCATGCGCACATGATGATTCTCGACGCTGCGGGCAGTACGTTGCCTTCATGGGGTGGCTTGATGTACCACCGCTGTCCGAAGACTAGCATCAGAGCAGCAATACTCATGAATCCGAGACAAAGGGCGTAGGCTGAGGTAAAGCCAGTGTGCAATTCGAGGTAAACAGTGGCGAACCACGACAAAGACCCAAGGTTCCCAACCCAGAAGTAGAGGTTGTAAATGTATTGTAAAGTGAGCTGTCGGTCGGTGATGACTTCCTCGCTGGTTTTGAGGGTCTTGACGGTCGGCTTTTCTTGTGTGTATTGGTCGGCGATGAACGGGACCATGATAGCACGGAACCCGCCGCCCCCTAATGCAATGAGTGCCATTGCGACAATAAGACCGGGTAATCCCCATCCCTTGTCCAGTTGACTTGGTATGGAGCTGACGGTCAGTGCTGCGCAACCAAAACTGTAAATGATGACGCTTATGACCAAAGTCATAAAGTGGCCCAGCCAACTGTCTGCAACAATAGCAACAAGAGTTGGTGTGGTGTAATACACAATGTAAAAAGCGCAGTAGATCCTTGTAGCCATTGACTGGCCGAGATCAAGAGCACCGGGTGTTTGGCCTTTCTCATAATGTGGAGGGTGCTGCATATAATTCTCTGTATCGTGATCATCAGCATTTGCAAGCACTGGACCAGATATGAAGCTTACGCCATGGACCAGTGATACCCCAAAATGCTGCTCGTTCCCAGAATGCGATGATTGCCACTACCCACAGCTGCCACGGCATGTCATCTCGCACACGCCGCATAGCGCTTATATCGACGAACGTTCTTGATGACCTTGCACTCGTAGCTGTCGAAGCACTGCCTTACTGTGAGTAGATCTTCGTGACGTTTTTGCAACAGATACTCACCCGCTACGGCATGAGACGTTTGGTGATGATGTTGGCTTTCGCCTGCAGTCTTTACGGTCCATCATTGCCAATAAAATTTTAGCTGCTCTCTCAAGGTAAGAGAAGATCTAAGGTTGGCAGTAGAGCAGCAGGAATTCTGGCTTGCTTTTATACTAATTTGAATTCACCTTGTCGATCTAAGGGGACGGAGTTAGATAATTTGATCGATCGGTGATAAATCCTTGCGACCAAAAGATGGCCTAAGGTAAAACAGAAAACAAATATTAATGAATCAGACGTGGAGCGTTAAGTATGTAGGCGCATTTAATCTGGTAGCCGGGTAGGCAAAGTTGGGACTCGAAAGCTGCGTTGAGATTATAGTGAAAGGGCTACCTTTAATGCGGCGCGTCCGATTTAGTGCAACTCAAGTCCGGTTGATACTGTTCCTGTACATTGCAACGGCCGTTAAAGACTACGTACAGGACGCAGGTTACAATTACCACTCAATAAGGTGTGTTACGCAGATGCATAACTAGGTGTTTCCACAATAGACTGCGCCCACGTGCTACAGAGGCCGTTTTCGCTGCGCCCAGCCATGTCGGCCAGCCCTATTACGTGAATCTGAGGCCCTGAATGGCTAATCTACATACAAGCAGCCAGCGACTGCCCATAACCAGGCGTGTGGGCTGAGATAGCGGCTGAACAGACGGCTGAAGCGAGGTATAGGCTTGACCTAACCCACGGAGTTGGGTCCGAATTGCTGCTTGCGTGCGGACGCGCCGGCACCTGGAGCGCACTGCAGGTCAGTAACGCGTGGCAGAGTTTGACGGTCAACGGGTTGTAGCGTTGAGACCTGAACGCCAATCAAGTAGCCGAACTCTGTAGGTGGCTGCCTATAGTCCTCTATTGCCAGCTGAGAGAGGCTGCTGCGCAATGGTGCATAAAGCTAGATCACAGGCGTGCAGAAGAGCTACTGTAGGGCGGCTCTTTGTAACTGATCAATGATCAAGTGTTGTTGATTATTGTATCGCAAGTCACGACGATCTACGCTGTTCGGTCTGAACACAAACACCCTTGCACATGGAAGGTCACATGTGTGTAGCACATTTCACTTAGATTCAAAGTAACCCGCATGTGTTTTTCCAGGGTTACGGTCTGAAGGCAGGCCAAGCTTGGGCGGTCCGGGGAATCACAGTTGAGGCTGAAGGGCTTGTTTGGGCAGCCTGGAACATCAAGGCAAGGTTATGGACAGCTGGGAAAGGCGCTACTAAGGACGCTAACGGTTTGCGTCATTGACTCTGAGTAGAGAGCAACACTACGTCTGAGCATGCTGGAAACATTTCTATCCACTGATTTTATCAGCATCCAAAAGGCGCATCTCATGCATCGTCGGCCTTTTGTGGCGCGGCTGTCTGGCTTGCTAGAAACAACGCCCCAACATGCCCATCGATCCCACAAGTTTCATGTCTCACCCATGACCAGATCTGGTGGCCATGCAGATCCGCCCCAAACAATTTACCATCTGCTTTTTGCCACATAATTCAGATGTACATGCAGCAGCAGTAGAGAGGATCACCCGTCGTTGTACAAGATCTACTGATGAGTGTGCGGCTGAAACGGGAACACAGCATCGGTATTTAAGTCGTACAACTGGCCGTTGTAACGCTTCCACCCGAATGGGCGCCGATTCTGTATCCTTAATTAGAGCTGTCTTTGGAATTAATGCTCTTAGTATCTTCTGGCCATGCAATTGGCAAAGGGCAAATAAGCGAGGTGTGTGTATGCCAGGATTGGCGCAAAGAAACAGAGACACTATGAAGTTGGAGAATGATGCGGCGGTATAATTTTGCACCTTTGAAACGTGTTTGAAAGATGCTATACTGAGTCTCTTGCAATACCCTGGTGCCAACAGAAGCCACGTCTACGTTGCAATATCTCAGCATCTTTAGCATGGCAGCGTTATCTGGAGGCTAAACGGCATCCAGGGTCGATTGAAGCTACGCTCATGAGCCCAATGAGGCTGGTTTACTTTTGCACTGTCCCTGAAAATTAATGTTTCTGGTTGAATCAAAAGTTTTACAGGTAAAGACCTATCAAGTTTTTCTTCTTTTGCAGACAACAAGCCAAGGATGGAAGAGCTTCAGGAAACAGGGTCAGAAAAACGAAGCACTGTCATCTTTCAATAGCTCTTACGCCACCAGCGGGTTCTGCATCATTCATGAGTAGGTTTAATGAAACTCTGCAGCGCATGATGCAAACTTGCAGTCTTTTGGGAAATCGCCTTGGAGAAAAGATCCTCTTTAAGGCGGAAACTGGTATTGGGTCACATACTCAAGCGCTCAAAAAAAACCGGCACTAGGACGGGGACCACAGGACATAGCTTCATGATAGAAACATCCTCTAAGCCCGCACCATGAAAGTACCACAATTGCTGAGCCTTACACAAAGTCGTTACTTAAGCAGTTGAACCCCCGGTATTAGCATGGAAAGAGCTATGCATTTGTACCATCAGGAAAACATGAAAGGAGTACGAGCAAGGACGGGGTTGACGCGCGGACTGCGAGAAAACACGCACTAATACGCACCAATACGCACATTACGCACTAAATTAATCCGGTCAAACTCCAGTCACGTCGATCTTTTCCAATGCAAGATCACTTGGAGGTAGGAACGTTGCTGTGTACGAATCTCGAGGTTCTTGTCGAAACATGCCAAGTTAGCCGTGAGGATAAGACGCAGCTCAACAAGACATTTAGCTGCAATGTTGCGCTTGATTGGCAGGTGGCAGAACTATCATGACAGATCAAGCCCCAGCAATGCTCAAATCATGACGCATAGCAGATCAAACTTCCTGATATAAAGCAGAACCCTTCATTTCATCGATTTCTGTCCCATCGTTTGTTCCATATTTCGATTCCCTGACTACAGCTTCTTGTTCTGCTTCTCCCTTTGACTCAACTTTCACTGGCATCGAAACATACAATGATCTTCTTCGCAAAGGATATGTCTGCCCATCCTGTTGCATTCAGCAAAACTATTTTTGTTGCCTGTGACTTCGGTCAGCGCCCGAGCGGAGCCGGCCTGCAGACGCAGCAGCAATTCAGCGCAGCCTTGTTCATCACTGCCGATTGCGTACGAAATGTATAGCCAACCGATTATCGATAGTCAGACGAAATAAACAGATCCTGTCCATCATTTTCTAGTTTCAGGAAACTTCTACAACACTACTATCAAGTGCAACTATTATCAAGTTCAACTTCTATTTTCCACCCAAGGCAGACTGGTGTGGCCGATTTTACCAGCTCATTTATCCGTGACAGTCTCACATCTTGCGTTTGGCGCCGACAGCCAAGCATTCACTGATCCGGTCTCCGGAGCTAATGGCCATCGTCATGAGGCTGCAGCTGCAAAGTTCTGGAAAGTCGTGGCTCGGTGCTATTACCAGCCTGTGGGACATATCCATGGTTATATCTATGGCGGCAGCGGTGGATCTTTCCAGACCATTGGAGCGCTTGAAAATAATGTTGGAGTCTGGGATGAGGGCATTCCTATCCCTGCGCCCAACGGATTTCCAGCGCGTGCTTTCTTTGGTCACGTTCTCCGCCCTAAAATGACGCAAATTCAAGATACGCTCAAACTAGAGGCTTTGAAAATTCGTATCTGGCATTGAATAGCACCGAACAAGATATCTTACGTCAAGTTACACTGTTTGGCATTCCTCTACGCACTTAGGAGTATTTTGAGCATGTGCGAAACCGATCCGTCTTATCGGTACACGAACCGTACATAGAGAACATTGATCCAACATACAGTAAAGATTTCTGAAAGAAATAAGGATACTTAGAGACCAACCAAAGTGAGCTGAGTGACATCATGAGAGGCTTCCTGGTTGGCTTCGAGGCCACTATTCGCGAAATGAATTGCAATTCTGACAATACTCCTGTTGCTTTCGAGTTGAGTAACGACGCCAAAGGAAGCTGTGTTCAATGTGACGGGTGGAGTATTGATGTTTCTTTCTATTCAGCTAACGGTACTGAGTTTTGCGGCTGCACCTGTACCCTTCGTGCTTCCCCGCATCTCCCTCTTCGAGACATTGGTGAATGGAGTCTCGTTCGAGGCAGTTCGCCGATTACAGAGCGACTCAAGAAAGCCACTTATCAAGCTGCTATACACGAAGCTTTTAAATGCTGCAGTCCTCCGAAGCTTAGAGCTGCGGATGACATAGTGCCCCCGAAGCATCAAACTGCAGACCTTGCAGACCCCGAAACGCAGACAGTTGCTCTTGAGGATGTTCGTAAGATAACAGTTGAACATAACACTCATGTTACCGCTGAAAATGGTCTAATAAGAACAGTAGATGAACAGATATCGATTAGAACACCATTGGATAACATCAAGGGAGGCGTGCGAGAAGCGTACATGCAAACTAAGGGCAGCTCATCAGTCTTTTAGAGTGTCGGTGCTAGTATCACGGCCCAGCTTCGTTTCATACCTACGCTGGGCTCTCGAATGTCCTTGAGGTAGCACATGATAGCTCTTCATCACCACTCTACCGATTCTATGGTCGGTGCAGCTGTTGAACGAGGCCAGCGGCCTTCCGTCAAGTACCAGTCAGGGTCTGGCAGAACTTCGTGGATTGAAGGGCGACAGTTTACGACTGGGATGTCTTACAGAGCACCTCATATGGGCTCGCAGACTGGACGATTTGACGGTGATGAGGTTCGCTTGTCAGGAGAAAGACGTGGATAAGAAGGCTGATAGAGAGCTGCTGCAGGCCTATCAATTGATGCATCAAGTTCAAACTCGATGTCTGTATTGCCAGCCTCATCAGGATGCATGTTGAACTCTTAGACGGAAATATCTTAATCAGTCTTCGGCATCAGTAATGACGCAAGTGATTCCTCGAGAAACGACAACAGCAGACAGTGTTCGTATGTAATTCAAAGTCTACGTGGCATCGGTACTCTCACTGTAAGACTCGAAAAACAGTGTGTGCTTTGTTTGCAGCAGTCCTCGTGGTGCACACTGGCTGGAAGCCTTGTAGGTGAGGGCAGTGCAGTTGCACTGCCCCGCATCATCCCGGTCCGCTCCAGCTTCATTATCACGACCTGCGCTTCCATTCAACCATTGTTTGAAAGCAACGTCAGTTAATTCTTCCAAGCAGCTTGTTCTTCTGCGCAAACTATTCGCTCGGGTCCAAATGTCCTCCAATGTCTGCCGTCATACTGATGTCTGGAACTTCGATGGACTTAAATCTTGCCTCTCTTGTGGCGAGACAATCGAGTCAGTCGTGACGACCATCCAATACCATCACACGAGTCTAGACACCACGAATACAGGTACGATACGTCTGATCGAACTCCAGCCAGGTATAAAAAGCGACCCTGTTTATTGTCGCATCGAGCACCACATTTTGGCTGATAACCCAATCTACGATGCAGTATCGTATACATGGGCAACCGAAGACGGAGAAGACAGTCAGTCGCAAGAAATAAATATTATTGGCCACGGCATCATGAACGTGACTAGAAACTGCAAGGCGGCTCTTCTAAAACTCAGGCGGATGAAAAGCCCTCGGAGACTTTGGATCGACTCCATCTGCATTGATCAAACGAACATCGTAGAGAGAAACCATCAAGTTCGTTTCATGGATCTTATTTACAGGAATGCAGAACATGTTCATATATGCATCAGTCGACCGGAAGTTTCGTACTCTTCTTGCCTGCGCTGGCTGCAAGAACGCGATTCACGTCTCCTCTCGATAAACGATAGATACATGGATTCTGCCACGTCGGAATTGGTTCGCGCAGTGCAGGAACTGTTTCAGCTTCGGTACTTCGGTCGAGTGTGGGTCTTACAGGAGGTGGCCTTGGCCAGGTCAGTCTACCTTCATGTCAATGACGACGAAGCACATCTCTCGAACCACAGTATTGGTAGGTTGAATTTCCAATGCGCCTCATGGGATATAGATGTCCCAGGTCCGTTGAAGTGGCTCAGTGCAACTGAGTTCGACTTGGGAATTGTACCATGGCTCCAAATATCCTGGAGATCTGCATGTAAAGATCCCAGGGATAAGATCTTTGCAATTCGGAGTCTCTTAGACCCATCAACAAGGGATCTGATACCAGTTGATTATTCGCTCAGCCTAGAGCAAGTCATCGCCAACGCCATCGTAGCTTGCGTCAGAGCTACACGGAGTATCGCGATAATTGCGTACGCACACTTCAAAAACAGTTGTAACGATGTTGAGGGAAGCAACTTCGGTGTTTCAGAGTTCGATCAGTATATCCAGGCGATACAAATACCCATTTCGGAAACGATATCCAGATGCCGAGAACGCGACACTATGTCGCGGAGACCAGGCTTTGGGACTTCTGACAAAGAACCTTGGAGTACCCTTCAAAGGTCAAACAACACGCCGCAATTCTTACCCCAATCACACTCTCCGCGTCCACTGAGCTCTGGCCTACTCCCTCGTTTGAAGGTGCAAGCTCATCTCATTGATAAGTCTCTAGGATACTCGACTTCGATCCTACTGAACGAGAGCACTTTAAGTATGACCTTTGATTTTTCCGATTCTTGGATTGGCAATATTGGCTGGATCAAGAAAAGGTTCAGTCGGCCAAATCCGAACTTGCCTGACGAATGTCTGGCCAAAACAAGAGACAGTGATGGAAACCTTTTGTTGAGTACCAACCCTAATCTGTTCGCTGGAATTTACAACGTCCCCGATATAGAGCACTTTAACAACGCAATCAATCCTCTCGTTGTTACGACCGGCGTTGTGTTGTTCAAGACGTACTACAGCCTAGGAGCTTCTCAATATCCGCACCGAAAAGGAGATTTGGTTTTTGGCATCAAAGGACTCAGTATCCCTTTCGTACTTCGGAAAGTTGAAGACAGTGTCTACAGGATTGTTCAACCATGCTATCTGTGGGCTGCATGGCAGCTTGATTACTGGAATCCTGGCACTCAGAAAGGAGTATGGTTCGAGCGACCTGTCGATCTTGGTCCTATGCAGGCACGGACGATCGAAATTTACTGATCATTTGTCATAGCCAAAATTGACAAAGTCAGATTCACAATGATTGAGTGACTGAACTGTAAGCTGATTCGTTCTTGCCAAATTTTGCATTCTATCCTATGGGGCAGTGAGCTGGCTTAAGCGACTCAGCCCCATTCTTCGAGCATCCAGACAATACCTCAAAGCAAGCACCTCTCCTTAAAGCCGCACTAATATCTCTCCACGTTTACTATTATTATATGTTCACACTCTGATGTCTGCGGGCTGGTTGGCCTGAAGTTTGTCTCGTGTATGGAGAGACCTACTTCCAGGGAGAGGTGGATCCCATTGTAATCATTAGTTTGACTTGATGACCACCCTCATCGATATCTGCATAATTTGTGTATAGAGCGTCTATTCAAAACCTGCGGGTCTTCCGGAGGCGGAGGCAGCGAGCAGCTGCGTCGCGATATTCGGTCGCCCATGTACACGGAAGAGCCTCATATTCGAAATATTATAGATTGGGGAGGACAAGGGAGCAATACATTGGGTCAATAAAATAGCTATGGTGCCGCTTCGTTTCAGACATTTCAAATCGACTTTAAGACATTCTTGTTTTTTGTTTGTAGCCTCAGCTGATGTGGACAGCTCTCAAGTGCAAGCGGGCGTGGAAGGCTCGAAAAGGCGCAGCTCACCACATGCGAGGCAGCTTCGAAGCCGATTGAGTTCACGAATAGAAATATGACGGCAGGCGGAGAATGACATTCTTGATGAGATTCTTCTTGCAATTTAGGATGTCGATGACAGGACAATAGTCTGTACGAGACTCGCTTACACACGGAAGAAGCATGGCTGCAGCTGCCGATGGTGCGGCTGTGCAGCTGCACCTTCTCTGGAAAAGGAGAATATTTATACCAGTCAGAAGATTCTACCATACTGTGATAACGGCATCCACTCTACCTGGTACAGCCAGGTCTAACGGTATGTTTTCCTTGAGGCAGGGCAGTGGTAAGTGTGCAATCGCACTTGGTGGTTCGTATATTATGACGCGGAACTGGTTGCTTTATGCAATCACTCTGGTGAGACAAGAGAGTAGTGCCGACATGGTACCGTGGTCACTATGTAATGCACACTCCTATTAGTCTAATAATGAGCTTGTACAGCCTCATCTCGCTTTGGGCAGTGCAACGTTAGCGACACAGCCCCGCAACACGCTACGACTGCTTCACCCAGACGTGTATGCTACCCATCCCACAATTCTCTTCCTAATACATCTCTTATTCTCGACAGTATTAACGTTATTCCATGGCCGCAAGGCCTTGCCAGCATGTCGACGTTCGAGAATTCTCCGATGGGCTGCGCAGCTGCCTTGCCTGCGGGGAAACCCGCTTCCGTGAAGAATCGCGACCGGACCAGGCGGCCACAGAGCAATGTGACTACATCTATACCGACTTACGGTGTCTAGAACGTGGTCAAACGATTCGGCTCGTTGTTCTTGCACCAGGAAATCCCGGCGATCCCTTACATTGCACACTTGTGCTGTCTGGACTCCTACATTCGCACTACGACGCTGTCTCGTATACTTGGGCGACCGAGGACGGCGATGATTCTAAGACACATACTGTTCACATTGATGGGAGTGTCCTCAAGGTCACGCAGAACTGTCACGCAGCACTTTGCCAGCTGAGACACCCTGAGCGGCACCGGAGATTATGGATAGATGCTATATGTGTCAACCAGTTCAATGTCAAGGAACGTAACCACCAGGTGGGCATTATGGATATCATATACCGAACAGCATCTGAGGTACACCTGTGCATCACAGATCGCTCTTACGACTATTCGACTGTCATGAGCTGGCTATCTAGAGCAAGCAATCGACAATCTGTACCGGAATCTGCATTCTCCAAGCTCATAGAGCTGTACCGCTGCCGCTACTTCACACGGGTATGGATTATACAAGAGATAGTTCTGGCCAAAGCCATCGTTCTCCATATCAACTATGCCCAAGTAGCGCTGACGAACGACATGTTGAACCGTTTTCCTGCGTCGAGTGATATGCCAGGTGCTTTGCGGGCAAGGATGTTCCCACAGCGTTATAAGAGCCTCTTTCAGCAGATGAGGATGTCTCTCCAACTCTCATGCTCAGACCCAAGAGACCACATCTACGGCATACTTAGTCTTTTGGATCCTGATGTCAGGGCTTTGGTTCCAGTCGACTACAATCTAAGCGTGACAAAGTTGTACATCAACACATTCAAGGTGTATATCAAGACTTGCCGCGATCTGCACGTGCTTGCGTACGCCGCGGCAGTGCTTACACCGCAAAGCGAATCTGCCACCAGCTCCTTCACGATTGACCATTTTCACGACTTTCTCCTGCAGAAGGATCTGTTAGAACAGAAAGCATATGGGGACTCCCCAATAAACTGGAGCGAGTCGGTGGAGCTATTGTCGGAACCCGACGCCAGCCACATGCCTGAAAACTCCCATCCGCGGGTCTGGACAATGCAGTCATCAATGACTGATCAACAAATTCTGCCTGCATTCAAGGTAAATATCTACAGTGACCAATTTTACCAATCCTCAAACAGCGTCGGTTTCAACATCTTGGAGATCCGTGGCGAATTCGACAAGCCGCAAAACCGTGCCCGTAGCCGGTCTGACTTTCCCGAATGGATGCACGACATAATACCTAGCGCACTTGTAAACACAAACTATGGTCACAAACGCGCACACAAAGTGCTAGAGCGGCTTTGGAAACGAAAGGATTATGGCTCCAATATTTTTGGCACCGGTCGTGGTGTAGGTCGCTCTATACTGCCTGCACTACCTGGAGACCGCGTATGTGATGTAGACGGGATGAGAACGAGGCTGCTCATTCGACACGTTGACGGCTGTAGGTACAGGATCATCACTGCCTGCTTGTGGCAGCCATTCGATCCCAACTATGAACCACCAGAGTTCGCGGAGCTTGTTGAGTTGTTTTAGCGTCGAGCTTGAGATTAATCAAGATGTAATGGCTTTTGCAATGTCCAGACCTTCCTAGTTCTCGTACACATTATATGGGACCGTACTATGAGAGCCCTCCACATAAGGTACATTGGTAAAATGTTGAACTACTTATAGTAGGTAACATGGCAGCCACGCTTCTTATCTACCATCCTACTTAAGCCTAGAATAATAAGTACAAGTTTTGTGATCGTAATTGAACTTCTATACCGTAGCAGGTCCCTTACTGCGCTTCTTTCTGCTACGAGAGGGAGGAGCCTCAAAGCCTCACGTGCAGCTTGCTCAGTCTTGGGAAGTTGTTTCTGGACACAGATCCGGCCAGGGCTGCGTTTTCGCTGCCCTACCCCCGATCTCTTTCTTTCCGCCTTCTTTCGTTCTTCGGTCTTTCGTTCAGACACCTAGCTGCAAGAAAAGAGTGGTAGAGATGATGTGAACATTCACACTTGCGTTGCCCGCGCTAGACTGCTGTGTACAGAGAGAGGTACCCACCTGTCCACTGACCGAACAGGGAAGGGGTGGAGGGCGTGATGACAGGGTCAAGGGGATAAGTCACACACACAAGGTAGTAAGTGAGGATTGGGGATACAGATTGGATAGTCTCGATACTCGCATTTCCCGCCAGACGCCTGGACTCCACACTCTAAATGCCGAACGCGGGACTCACTCCACTCAAGACCTGCTTTTCCCGGTCCTTCTTCATCGTCAACATCATCGTCGTCAACAGAGCAGAGCTTTATGGTTCCTTGATAGATGGGATTATTACTCTCTCAGATACATGTCGTGCACGCGTAGGTGACGAGAGCAGCCTTTCAATGGCGTGGATAGACACGCAACGACACCAAGGTCGCAGAAGACACGATGCTGATCCTAGATGCAGTCCCGAGTGCCAATATAAACTTCCAACTCCAAAACCGCCAACTCCAGACATTTTGGTACTTCCGCTCTGGGCCGAGGGCGGATAAGTGGTGGTAGATGATGAGGATGGTAGATGCGGTAACATAACTGACAGCCATGGCGGTCATGACAGGACGGACATGACAAGCATGATAGTAGATAACAACAACACAATACGCCCAGAAAGTAAGGCAAAAATATGCAGCAGAGCCAATCAGGAGCGCGACCGTCCGCCGGTCGCTGGGAGAGACAACAACGCCACGGCAATGGCGGCGGCTTTGGTGCGTCGGTGTATCGGGTCTACGATTGCGACTGCGACCGCGACTCGGCGCTGTTGGATCGGGGGTATAATGGTGATGACGACAAACCAGAACAGCTGCATAGACATCGATGGGGCATGGCTGGGGATATGTCGCGGCGTAGCGCTATCCAGCGCCCCCTTGGCTCACACGGGATGCAGAATCCTTCGCAGCCAGAGCCCAAAGATTAATGATTAAACGTGGTCGTGAAGTTGAAGCTCAACAGGCACGCATCATACGTCGCCTGCGTCCGCCATGGTAATATCACCCGCGCCGTCGTCTTCCTGGACGAGCGGCGTGGTGCGCGGCAGAATCGCCGACTGGGGCCGCGGGTGCTCGATGTCAAGGTGGTCGGGCATGCTTGCGGGGCTGCCGGAGCGGGGAGTGTCGAGGTATTCGTCTTGGGGAGGGGAGAAGTCCCAGACCTGTTTGTGTTAGATTGAGTTTGGCAGATGATGGAAGAGATGGGGTTGAGCGTACCTCCATTATTGTCCGCCCGCCGCGGCTGGCCATGATGACAGCCTTTTCCTCTTCAAACACAACGCGCCACACGGCTTCTGCGGGGGTGCTGAGTTCGCGGACGAGCGTTCCCTTCTTCAAATCCCAGACTTTCACACGGCCGTCGCTGCCGCCGCTGACAATACGGGTGTTGTCGAATTGCAAGCTGGTGACGCTGTTGTCGTGCGCCGCTAGTCTGTGGATGGCCTGGTAGGTTGCCAGACTCCATACTCGGACCGAGCCGTCTGAGCCGCCAGTCACGAGGATGTCGTCGCGCATCTGAAGTTGTCCGACAAGCGAGGTGTGCCCTTGTAGCACAGCCAAGCATTTCCTGTCACGCGTGAGTAGGAGGACGTTGGGGGGTGATACCAATAACGTACCCGTCATTTGGATCCCAGATTCGGACACTTGTGTCCAAGCTGCCTGTGGCGATCTTCTTGCCGTCGAAGGCGATGGCGTAGATCTGGCTGAAATGCCCGGTGAGCGTGCGCAGGCACTTGCCCTCGGATATGCTCCAGATCTTGGCTGTGGTGTCGTAGCTGCCAGACACGACAAGATCACCGTGGATCTCCAGGCACCTAACGCTGGCCTGGTGGCCGATCAGGACGTGCTTGCAGATGCCCTTCTTCAGGTCCCAGATGCGGAGTGTTGTGTCTCGCGAGCCCGAGATGGCTGTGTTGGCATCTGACATCTTCAAACAGCGCACTGTGGATGTGTGTCCACGGAGCGTGAATTGTGGGTATCTAAGGCAGAATGTCAGCAGTCTCGGCAGTATGTTTTCGTGATTTGACGCACCCTGTAGCCAGATTCCAGACCCGCACGTCTCGGTCACAGCCACCACTGACCAGCAGGTCGCCCCAGGGAACCATTGCCCACACGCCCATGACGTGGCCTTGCAATGTCTTCTGGTGGTCGCCTACTGTGTCGAAAACGTGGATCTTGGCGTTGTCGAGGGCGACGACAATATACTTCTTGGTCAGGTGGAGACTTGTCACGACGCCCTGGTCGGGGGTGATCTGGCGGGCGTCGCATACGCCGCCGTTGCGCCATGCTGTCTCGACCATGTAGCGCTGCTTGAAGTGCGAGCGATATGTGATGGGCTTGGGCTTGGGCGACGACGTGGACCTCTTTGCGTCACGGTCCAGACTCCGCGTGCGCAGCTCTGTTGCTGCTGTGGAGGGCGAGCCGACGTCCAGGTGCTTGTTCGTGAGCGTGTCGTCGGCTCTCGACGTGCGGTCGGCGTGGTGCGGCGACGGCTGCTCCGTGTCCATGGCGTCGCTGGGCGAGTCCGGCGCGTTGCGCTCGTGGGGGAGGAGCTGTCGGAACGAGTATTTCTGGCAAAGCAGCCGCCACGCACCGTCGTCGTTGACGAGTTCTCTCCACTTCTGGGAGACCTGCGATGCGCGGGCAAGGGTGGTGGGGTCGTCGACGCATTCGAGGATCTGCAGGCACGTCAGCGCTAGGGCACGGCTAGCTCAGGCAGCAGGACTCGGTACGTACCCGCAGGGCCAGCTCGGTGGGCAGCACCAGGAACGGGTCCTTCTTCAGGCGCGGGCTGACAAAGTCGGCCACGAAGCTCAGCTCCTGGCTGTCGCAGAGGTTGAGCAGCTCTCCTAGCAGGCGCAGCCGCTCTGCGCGGGTCATGTCGCCAAAGTGGCCGCGGATGGCCTTGATGTGCGAGTCCTCATGCTCGGCGGCGGTGCTCCAGTCGGGCGCGCGCTGGGTCGGGGTCGGGCTCGGGGCGGGGGTCGGCGGGGAGGCGGGCGCCGACGGCAGCAGGCTGTGGGCGAGGCTCGCGGACAGCGGGCTGGTGGGCGTGATGATGGGCCGCGGCACGCCAGAGCGCGACAGCCTGCTGGGCTTGCGGGCGCGGGCAACGGGCGACGAGAGCAGGGCGGGGCGCGACGAGGAGGCCGCGGCGGTGGGGGGCATGTCC
>VWXS01000197.1:0-24097 GCA_028584115.1 Stagonosporopsis vannaccii
CCCAGGCGCTCGCGCCCCCCGCTGACCGTCGCCAGGGCGCGCACCAACGAGTTCGAGGACCTGCCCGAGAGCGACGACCCCGCCGAGATCCGCAGCCAGGTCGAGTTCTACTTCTCCACCCACAACCTCGTCACCGACGAGCACCTGTTCACCCAGCTCGACGGCCCCAACAACCGCCCCGTCGCCATCAAGCACATTGCCGACTTCAAGCGCATGCGCCGCTTCCAGCCGTACAGCGCCATCGTCGCCGCCCTGCGCGACAGCAGCGACCTGGTCGTCGTCGACGACGGCGAGCACAGCGGGCCCGGCAACGAGGCCGTGCGCCGCAAGGAGCCCATCGCCGTGCCCGCCAAGGACGGCGACGCCACGAGCCCGCCCTCGACCGCCGACCTGTTCTTCCGCCTGCAGCGCGCCTCGTCCAACGACCTGGGCCGCAGCGCCTACGTCAAGGGCTTCGGCGAGCCCGAGGCCGGCCAGATCGCCCTCGAGCAGTTCTTCCGCCCCTACGGCGCCGTCATGGTGCGCAAGCGCCGCGAGGCCGACGGCGCCTTCAAGGGCAGCGTCTTTGTCGAGTTCGACTCCGAGGACAGCCAGAAGCAGTTCCTCGCCCTCGACCCGGCCCCCGCCTTCAACGGCAACGCCCTGACCACCATGGGCAAGAAGGAGTACTCGGAGATGAAGTGCAAGGAGAAGGGCATCAAGCCCGAGTGGGAGCGCACCGACTCGGACCGCCGCGACCACCGCGCCGGCGGCCGCGGCGGGCGTGGAGGCCGCGGTGGACGTGGCGGGCGGGGTGGACGAGGCGGCCGCGACGACCGCAACCGCCGCGACACACGCTCGCGGCGCGACCGCTCCGGCTCCGTCGACGGCGACGACTGGAAGAACCGCCGCGACCGCTTCCAGAACGGCAAGGACGACGCCCCCAAGGAGGCCAAGGAAATCGAGCGCGACGCCCACGGCGTCCCCGTCGTCAAGGACACGAGCAACAAGCGCAAGGCCGACGACGACGCGGGCGGCGACGACAAGAAGAGCAAGCTGGAGATCAAGGAGGACGCATAGACTCGGCCACCATTGGACCACCAGCTGATGGCCCTGGCTGGCAGCATCGACAGCTGCGTTGCATACACGGCGTTAGGTTACCATAGTCTTATTCTTCATGGCAGTGCTCCTGGTGCTGGACACGATCCCACCAGCGACGGCACGGGACTGGGCGGAGCACGAGCACGGAAAAGAACATCTTGACATCATCTCACACGCATGTAGTTGCGCTGCGTAGGCAGCGAATCAACCGCCTGAGCACCCTGATCTTTGCAAATCTTCAAGATTTTATGCTTGATATCGTCTTGCTCGTGCTTTTATTGTAATGCTTTGACCAACTGAGTGGAGCACCCTGATCTTTCCAAATGTGGAAGAATTCATGCTTGATTTTCGCCCTGCTCGTGCTTTTATTGTAATGCTTGGACCAAGCTGAGAGAGCCAGATTTGTGGTCGACTAATTTTCCGCAACGAGCCATCCACCTTGACGAGGCGTGAATATTCTTGACTTTGGACCATTCGCGAGAGGAAAGAAGAGTATTGTCGCATAATCTACAGCAGTACATTGCTCGCAAACGACAGCTCAGCTTTCGTGACCTACAGCAGCACTTGTTCGTAAACCATGTTCCTCCCTGCGGGGCCACCACTCACCTCACCACCACCCACCCCATCACTCCCAACACAAGAACACCATAGCATTTGCAGAATCCAGCAAGAACCCCATTACGCAATCCAGCCCCGTCCCGTCACTGTCTAGTGCACGCGTCCAAGGCGCTATGTACAAACATCTGCACCGGCCACGTCCAGAGCTGGCGCAACGTAGCAAATCCTTCCGCGTGCTGCCTCGAATTCCTGCTCCCTCCATTGGCAGGCCCTTGCTCGTCGCCGGCCTCGTTCGCTTACCCGTGTAAGACCCTGACCCGTTGCAGTCACTTCCCTAAACAAGTTTTGCCCAATACAGCGCACATGGCCCGCTCGCCTCGCCTCGCCTCGCCTCGCAGGGCGCCAGTGCAGAGACTTCGCTGCCGTGCATGCTCTTGCCTACTTGTTGCGCGTGGCAGGGACCAGCCGTTCGCCCCGCGGCTGATAGATACCATGGCGGTTGCTCGAGCAGCAGTGACCTGGTGTGCAGGACTTTTGTACATCTTGCAACGACGTCTCCCAGGACATTTGTACATCTTGCAACGACGTCGCCATCAGCTGTTTACTCGCCACAGAAATCAACGCTGCTGATGTTACCACATCAGGCGCCCCGAGGCCTCCTCAAGCACGCAGTCAGACTCTGATCAGGCGGCTGCTCTAAACTACGCGCCATGCAATGCGCTCGCACTCTCGCCCAATGCAGCCCTTGCCATGCAGCCATGAATCCTGCCGGCTGGACGAGCGTGAGCTTGTGGGCGAGACGGCTGCGTCAGGAACGAATTCCTCCTGTCTTGAGCTGCGCAAAACGAGCCATCTCCAACGCCAATTGGATGTGTCTTTCGGGGTTTTGGAGTCTCTGCATACACGGAGATGAACGTTGATTTCGTGACTGCAGCATGGTGGCTGTGGAGCGTTAACACCACCGTTTCCACGACTCCAGATGCAGGCTCTCTGTATTGCTAGACCAGTGCTGCCATACATTCCAAACGGTTTGTCTTGAAGTACTTCAAGGAGCCGGAACAACGCAATTTCAAGGACTCATCGATCTGGACTGCTGCACTCATGGGCCCGTACATCTCCGTCGGCACCAAGACTGTCTCCTGGGCCATCCACTTTTGACCAAGCCACACACATGCAAGAGGCTCTGAAATCCCGGTAAGCCGTTATGTAGTCTTCTGCTGGCCTTATGCCGCAAGTCCGGACATGCGAGGTCGCAGTCTTATGTATTGCGGTCTGGCCTGCTCACAAGAGCTCGTTCCGCAGCTCCAAATCCCTCCCCGGCTGTGTACACAAATGTCAGTTGTTGCGTACATCTCTACTCTGCTAAGCAGCATCTTGTGACATCATAACTCCTTCACCCTCAACCGACTATGGTTCTGCAATCCAGCAGTCGCCCCAACGAACCAATCGCGATAATCGGCACTGGGATCAGATTCCCAGGAGATGCAAACACCCCAGCTAAGCTATGGGACCTGCTCATTAACCCTCGCGATGTGCAGAGCATCATCCCCCCCAGTCGGTTTAATGCAGATGGCTTCTGTGATTCAGACACCAACCACGGCATGAGCCACACACGCCATGGCTACTTTCTCAGCGAAGACCACCGACTGTTCGATGCTGACTTCTTCGGCATCAAGCCCGTCGAAGCAACGTCGATGGATCCCCAGCAGCGGATGCTACTCGAGGTGATTTACGAGGGGCTCGAGGCTGCGGGCCTGTCTGTAGAGGCGATGCGTGGCTCGTCGACAGCAGTCTACGTGGGCCTGATGTCTGGCGACTACGGCGACATGCTGAACCGAGACACGTCCGATTTCCCCCCGTACATAGCCGCGGGTACGGCTCGGAGCATGATGTCGAACCGTGTGTCGTACGTCTTCGACTGGCGCGGGCCGTCCATGACCATCGACACGGCGTGTTCTTCCAGCCTTGTCGCGCTTCACCACGCAGTGCAGGCGCTGAGGTTGGGAGAGTCGCGAGTCGCTGTGGCTGCCGGCGCGAACCTGATTCTCGGGCCGGAACAGTTCATTGCAGGCAGCAATATGAAGATGATGTCTCCTGAAGGGCGTTCGTACATGTGGGATAGGTGAGCTTAGCGCAGCCTCTGCAGACGAGTTCATCTTGCTAAACTAACTAGCCGCGCCAACGGATATGCCCGTGGGGAGGGCATTGCAGCTGTTGTGCTCAAGACTCTGAGCGCTGCAATAGCAGACGGCGACCATATCGAGTGTGTTGTTGTAGAGACTGGCCTGAACCAAGATGGCCGGACAAAAGGTCTCACGGTTCCAAGCGCAGCGGCGCAGACGAGCCTTATCGAGACCACATACAGAAAAGCCGGGCTTGACCTGGACAACGTTTCAGATCGACCACAGTACTTTGAGGCTCATGGCACGGGAACGCCCGCCGGCGACCCTGTGGAGGCGCAAGCAATACGTGATGCTTTCTTCAAAACTGGTGGCTCTAATTCTGATGTAGACAGCGATCCGCTTTACTGTGGCTCGATCAAAACTATCATCGGCCACACCGAAGGAACCGCAGGGCTAGCAGGCTTGATAAAAGCGTCTCTGGCTGTACAAAACAGCACGATTCCTCCAAATCGTCTATTCGAAAGCCTTGCCCCTTCTGTCGAGCCGTTCTACAAGGACCTGGAAATCATCACAGAAGCGAAGCCATGGCCGGCTCTAGCACCAGGAGCTGCCCGGAGAGCCAGTGTGAATTCGTTCGTAAGCGACCGAGAGCTTGAACTGTGAAAATTGCTAAATCGAGACAGGGCTTTGGAGGAACCAACGCTCACTGCATCCTGGAGAGCTACTCGCCTGAAATGGTCAAGAGCGTGGAAAGCCCCACAGCATACCTTCCCTTTGTGTTTTCAGCGGCCTCGGAGAAGTCCTTGCTATCCATCCTCGCAGCATATTCACACTACCTCAAGACACGACCTTCGGTCGACCTCAGGGCTCTTTCCTACACCCTGTGCTCTAGGAGGACTTCGTTCTCGATAAGAGTAGCTTTTTCAGCAGCAAACGTACAAGAGCTTTGCCATAAGCTCGATTCGTATGTTCAAGCGCCAAACGCGAAGCCAACGCTTGCCGCATCTGTTGGTGCTGTGCCGCTACGTATCCTGGGCATCTTCACAGGTCAGGGTGCCCAGTGGCCAGGCATGGCCCGCAGATTGATGCAGTTTCCAGCTGCCGTGAAAATAGTAGACCGTCTGGAGCGCAGTCTGGCAGAGCTACCGGACCCGCCGCCGTGGTCACTGAAGACTGAGCTGGCCGCCGACGTCTCATCCTCCCGTGTCAAAGAGGCTGCTATTGCGCAACCAATCTGTACAGCGGCACAGATCCTGGTGGTGGAATTGCTCCGCGCGGCTGGTGTGCGCTTCTCCACGGTTGTCGGACATAGCTCTGGTGAGATTGCAGCGGCGTTCGCGGCAGACCGTCTTTCAGCAAGGGACGCCATACGGATTGCATACTACCGTGGCGTGCACTTACCGTTGGTTGGGGGCATCAACGGGGAAGCTGGAGCTATGATGGCCGTCAGCGCTTCATACGAGGAGGCGCAGGCGATTTGCAGTTCGGACCGCTTCCGTGGCAAGCTCTGTGTCGGAGCATCCAACTCAACCGCCAGCGTCACGCTGTCGGGCGATGTCCTGGCAGTCCACGATGTCAAGGATATGTTCCATGCGCAGAACAGGTTCGCGAGGCTTCTGCGAGTGGACAATGCGTGTAAGAAGCTTGAAACAAAATTTATGCTCGACTCACGACTGATGGATTGCAGATCACTCACACCACATGACACGATGCTCGGAGGCCATTTCCGCATCCTTGCGTGCCTGCAACATCACGTTCCAGCACCCGTCGTCCTCAGACTGCACGTGGGTCTCCAGCGTGGATGTGAAGCCAGTCATAGGTGATGTGGAGATTGTGGACTATTGGCATCGCAATACCATTGGCTGCGTGCTCTTCTCGCAAGCCCTTGAACATGCACTGCGGCGCTCTGACTTCGACATTGCCGTGGAAGTTGGCGCCCACCCAGCACTCAAAGGACCAGCGCTCCAAGTGATCGAAAGCGTCCTGGGACATACCATTCCTTACACGGGGATGTTGAGTCGCAATGTCGATGACGCACAAGCGTTCTGCGATGGTCTGGGTTACCTATGGACCAACATCAAAGACAAAGTGGTCGACTTCGCTGCGTACGACCGTTTTGCCAGCGGTCTTACTCCACCCCGGACACCCAGAGATCTACCTCTGTATCCCTGGGATCATGAGAGGGCGTTCTGGTACGAGTCCAGGAGCTCGCACACGCTTCGCCACCGCCCAGCACAGCACGAGCTCCTCGGCACCAAGACTTCAGACTACTCTACGGATCAAATGGCATGGAAGAAGTATATCGTCCCGAAGCAGGCTGCTTGGATCAATGGACATCGGATTCAAGGCCAAACAATCTTCCCTGGTTCTGCATATATCGTGTCTGCTCTTGAAGCTGCACGCGAAGCTGCTGCCGGGCAGGCCGTACAGCTCATTGAACTAACGAACCTGGTGTTTGGTCAACCGCTGATTTTCGACTCTGATGACACTCGCATCGAAGTTCTCTCCGCTCTGACTGGTATAAAGCGCCACAAGTCTGCTTGGACGGCGAACTTCACCTACCACTCTGTCCAGAACAGAGACTTCGGCCCGATGCTGCTCAACGCGAGTTGCCAAGTACGGATAGTGCTGGGTGCAGACATGCACCCTTTGCAAGAGTATCCCAGGGCAGATTTTGGCATGATAGATGTTGACCACGAACGTATCTACGCATTGTTAGCCAGCTGTGGCTACCACTACTCGGGCGCATTCAAGGCTTTGCATTCTGTGAAGAGAAGGATCGGGATGGCAGCTGGCATGGTTCGGGTTCCGGAAAGTACCGCCACAACATCACTCATACACCCCGCTACCCTAGATGCCGCTATCCACTCTATCGCTGTTGCACACAGCTACCCTGGCGATGGCCGACTGACATCGGTCCTGCTACCAATTGATGTCTCGAAAATCTCGATAGATTTGAGCCAAGCAATCCGCAGCGCCAAAGATGAGTCCCTGAGGTTCCGATCGTTCAGTAGAGACGATGGTGGGGGCGACGTCGACATCTATTCGACAAACGGATCGTCGGCCATTCTGCAACTCGAGGGTCTACGCACAAAGCCAATGGTTGCTGCCACCCCCTCCAACGATATCCACATGTTTTCCGAGACTGTGTGGGGCCCAGCATTCCCTGTGTTGGACGATGGGCTCGATAGTCTGGACACTGCTCAACCGCAGCAGGACCTGCAGATTATGGCCGAGATTGCCACGCAACTCAGTCATCGCTACCCAGCCATGAATATCTTGAAGTAGGTAAACAAGCTACGTGCAGAGTCCTCCGCTAACATGACCCTTAGCATCGGTACGCGCGCGGGAGACGCCACGAACCATTTTCTGACGCATATGGATGGCGCGTTTGCTTCCTTTACATATACAGATGTCTCGCACGAGGGCCTCGACGAAGCAAGACTAGCCCTTGATTCGTTCGAAGATGATTCGTTCGAAGACAAGATAGTCTACAAGATTATGGACATGAGCACTGACGTCGCAAATCAGGACTTTGTCGAGCACTCCTTCGATCTGGTCGTGTCGTTTTCCAATTCCGCGGACATACCGGATCTCGACCACACAGTGAAGACCATTAGACGGCTGCTGAAACCGGGGGGCTACCTTCTGTGTCTGCGCCTGGTTGATATCTCGCAACTCATGCCTGACATGAACCACGTTGTCGGTCCCGACAGCAAACCACTTCTTACCGCATCGAATGTCCTAACCCGAACAAACCTTTTGGAGACGTACGGATTCGCAGAGACCGAGTGGCTGGTGGGATCGCAATGCGAAGACATATCTCTTCGCCCCGTCATGCTGTTGCAAGCGATTGATGATCGCGTGCAAATTCTTCGAGAGCCTCTGCGCAGGGTGGATCCGTCATTGACGTTCTCGGGGATCACTATCGTTGGAAGTGCAACTCCCGCAACATCGTCCTGCGCCAAGAATCTCAAGACCGTCTTGGACGCCTACAGCACGAGCGTAGCGCTTGTAAAGACACTTGGAGACGTAGTCGATAGCGACCTGTCGTTTGGCGGCAACGTGGTCCTGTTGCAGGATCACGACGAGCCACTATTCTCAGACTTCCAAGAATCAACTCTCAAAGGCTTACAAACCCTGTTCAGGAGAAGCAGAGACGTCTTGTGGGTCACTCATGGCTACAAGCGCAATCTGCCACACGCGAGAATGTTGGTTGCGTTCGCAAGGTGCCTGGTTCAGGAAATGTCTCACATCAGACTCCAAATCCTGGATGTGTCGTCAACAGAGGCACTCGATACAGCCGTGATATCAGAAAGTTTCCTGAGGCTGCTGGTCACGGGGAAGTGGGAAGATGAAGGCCGTCTCGCCGACATGCTGTGGTCTGTTGAACCTGAGATCTCTCACCTTGATGGTCGTCAATTCGTGCCAAGGGTGAAGCTCAGTAATGTTCGAAACAGCCGCTACAACTCTTCTCGACGTGTTGTTTCTACGCCTGTTGACACACGCACTACACCTGTTACACTGGCGGTCGACCAAAATGCATACATACTTAAGGCTAAAGCGAAGAATAGTTCTG
Organism: Stagonosporopsis vannaccii; assembly: GCA_028584115.1. Classification (NCBI taxonomy): domain Eukaryota; kingdom Fungi; phylum Ascomycota; class Dothideomycetes; order Pleosporales; family Didymellaceae; genus Stagonosporopsis; species Stagonosporopsis vannaccii. The sequence continues at coordinate 8,341 of VWXS01000197.1, forward strand.
AGCTGAACCTGGATAGCAATGACACCGTCAGTATTCGCGTCATCTACTCTTCTTCGAAAGCAATCAGGGTGGACCACTGTGGATACTACTACCTTCTGCTGGGCACCAACACTGTCACCAACGAGCGGGTAGTCGCGCTGTCGAGTACCGTCTCCTCGGTCATTGACATTCCACGGCGTCTTGTCAGATCTTGTCCCCTTCCCCAGAGCCACGCCGTTGGATACCTCCAGGCTCTGCTACTCGGTATACTTTCAACCACAGCCCTGGAAGACCTTGCTCCAGGCCAGAGCCTACTTGTGCTTGAGCCACATGAAAATTTTGCTCCTGTCCTTACATCTTTTGCTGCTGCGCAGGATGTGCGGGTCGTGTTTTGCACTACTAATCTACATGGGTACACCGAGGTCGACAACTGCATTTGCAAACACGTCCCGTCCAGCTCTTCGAAGCGTGAGATCAAGACTGCTTTACTCGGCACCACCCCATCACGGATATTGTGCTGGGAAGAAAATGGTTTCACATCGAACGTACTCGAGATGTTCGCGAACGATATCGCCGTGGACACGCTGAGCTCTTACATCGCTTGGCGAGGTTCATCGTTCTGCCCAAGAAAAATCTCGAAAGCTTCTAGCGCACTCGATCATGTGCTAGATCAATTGGCTCGGATCGACGCCTCGACCGTATTTGCTGATGGACTATCGCTTCCGTTACAAGACTTGCACAGATCCATGCTCGACGTTGATGATATGACCATTGTGAATTGGTCGACGACAACCAATATCCCAATGCGTGTAGAACCTGCAGACCAACAAGTACTATTTCGTAGCGACCGAACCTATTGGCTTGTAGGACTTACGGGCGACCTGGGCCTCTCGCTTTGTGAGTGGATGATCGCCCGGAATGCCAAACACGTCGTCCTCTCCAGTCGCAGTCCCAACATCGACCCTGCGTGGCTTTCTCACTTTGCATCTCTGGGTGCAGTAGTCAAGGTCTACAATTGTGATGTGACAGACTTTAAATCCGTGGATGTATTGCATGGCAAGATCAGAGAGCAGCTACCACCTCTCGCCGGCGTGTGTCATGGGGCCATGGTACTTCGGGATTCGCTCATCCAAGATCTGGAAATCGCACAGGTAGATCAAGTACTGAAGCCCAAGGTCGATGGGGCAATTCATCTGGACAGAGTCTTCCAGCACCACGATCTCGACTTCTTCGTCATGTTCTCTTCCATCGCGGCTGTCACAGGCAACCCAGGCCAAGCGGCATACGCCGCTGGCAACGGATTCCTAGCGGCTCTGACAGCACAGCGCAGAGCGCGCGGGCAGCCAGCTTCGTGCATCGCGCTTGGTGCAATCCTAGGCAGCGGGTACGCCACCCGAGGGCTGACGGCGGCACAGCAGACATCGCTCGAGAAAGCGGGTGTCATGTGGACTTCAGAACAAGACTTTCACACTGCCTTCGCTGAAGCAGTACTGGCAAGCCCACCGCGCTCTGATGAAACTGGCGAGTTTGGAACTGGAGTACCCATAACTTATACCGACGAGCAGTACAAACCAAAGCATTCGGGGAACCCCATCTTCTCCCACTTGCTGCTGCAGCGCGCTAGTAGCCAAGTGAATCCTTCGGATAGTCCCACGATGTCGACAAAAGCCCAACTGCTGCGCGCCACCACCCCGCAAGACGTGTTACAGATCCTCGAAGTATTTCTTGCATCGAGGCTTCGAAAAGCCCTTCAGATGGTCTCGGACGCAGATGTACTGGACCAAACAGCGGAAGCCCTGGGCATCGATTCGTTGATCGCGGTCGAGATGAAGTCGTGGTTGATGAGGGAGCTGAAGCTGGACATACCGGTTCTTGTGATTATTGGGGGGAACACCATGCGCGGGGTGCTTGGTCATTGCATCCAACTGCTCGATCCGACCATGACGCCGTTGCTGAAGCTGGAGGTGAACAAAGACGGGGCGAAGTCTTTGGTGATGACCGAGCCGCTGAACGGGGCAGAGGGTGCCGTAGAGTCGGCGTCACTACAACCTGCTTCGTACAACAAAACAACGTCTGGCACCGCAGCACACACAACTGCAACACCGCCTGGCTCTTCGAAGGGGCTGTTTGGCGAGCCCGTCGTTGAGAAAGATGCAGCGTTGCAGCTACCTCGCAGCAGCAGAGGGGAGGGAGAAGTGCGCACATCCCGTACACCGTCATCTGAGACCGCGCCCGAAGCGATGGCAGTCGACCCGACAACGAAGACTTCTGTACCAGTCGCTGTTGCAAGTAAGAATCTCATAGTCGCAGCTACCACTTCATCGAAGGACCCGGTAGTGACGGCAGTGAGTCGGAGCGGAAGCACGGAAAGTTCGATGCGGTCACAGGATAGCCAGAGGGTGGCTGCTGGGGTGCCTGTTGTGTCAGCGTTGAACAAACCGTCTCGGGCTTCAAGGCTCCGGAGAGCATTCTTGAAGCGTTTTTCATTTGCGTGATGAGCGGTCATGCATTTCCTTGTACTGGAAAAACGTCTATCCAGATAGTGAAGGTCTTATGGCTTCCCACAACACAATCAATCCCCCCTTGGTTGCCTCACGTCGTTTGGTCGCATGATGGCCATCAGTGTAATGTTGTATTTCTAGGAGCCCTCGTCTCATCACAATGTCATGCTATGTACCGATTATGTAGAACCACTGCATATGTACTTATCAACTCATCCAAACTCGTCACATGCCTCACATCCGCCTCGAGACCTTGCAAGGGAACCCATGAACGGGGTGGGCGGCTCCTTGCGGAACCTGGTAGGCTCTCTCTCCGAAAACCGTCTTGAGCCCCGAGGAAGGGTGCAAGCGATCCCACTCAGCGTACTGGTCGCTGAAGTCGAATTCCCGCACAGTCATTGCTAGTGCGATCTTCAAGTCGAGCATGGACATGCTTTGCCCGATGCAGTTGCGGGGGCCAAACTCAAACGGTCTCCAGCCGCCCTTGGGAGGATACAGAGCGTGGCCGGGCTCGACCAACCAGCGGTCCGGCAGGAACGAATGCGGTTCAGGCCAGTACTCGGGGTTCCTCTGGATTGCGCCGTGGACGATCCAGAGATTGAGGCCCTCGGTCGGGAACGCATTGCCGTTCTTGTCCCGCAGGACTACACCGGGGAGACCGCCTCGCATTCCAGAGGCTGGCGGGAAGAGACGCATTGTTTCCTTGATGACTGCGGTGGTGTATGATAGCCTGTTGATCTGGTTGTGGTTGTCGTTGAGCACTTGAGCGGCAGAGTCAGCAGCCCCTCCAAAGACCTCGTCATGTTCTGCGCGCGTCTTGGCCAAGGCCTCGGGGTGCTTCGATAGCATGTAGAGGGCGTAAACGATGGTGGCGGCGGTGGAGTCGTGGCCTGCGAACAGGAAAAGTCGAATCTGAGCAGTGGCCCACGCTTTGAAGTCGGCATCGAGTTTTGCAGAGGCCTTGCGTTCACTCATGTACGATGCTATGGCGATGTCCATTACAGATTTTGAATGGCTGGCTATCTTGTCGCTCTTCCATTCTTCATATCGCTTGTCGAGCTCCGTGTTGATGTATTGATCCATGATACGGCCATTGCGCCATTCAACCAAGGGCCTCATAGGGTTCCAGCGTTTGAATGGGTTCAGCTCTTCGTCCTGGCAGTGCCAATCAATAGAACTTCTCATGGCTAACGCCAGAGGGTTTTGGGTGGTTAGTGATCGTAAGCGAGCATTTCTGGTGCCGTCAGTCAGCTTCGAAGCTCCCAGGGAAGGAATGGACGCCTAAGCGGACACGTACATGCAGACGGCGCCAATCACATCCATCATGTAGTCGCACGTCAACTTGTCCAAAGAGAAGGTGTCTCCTTTTTTGGCATGCTCTCTAAGTAAGTTCACATACGCCTCCGTTTCTGTGACGATTTGAGGCGTGCGCTCAAGCATGACGCTCGCACTGAAGCCATGATTGAAGAGCGACCGCGTGCGCTTCCACTCTGCGCCGTTCATGACGAACATGCTTGGCCCACCTGCAATGGGTGCGAAAAACGGTAGGAGAACATCTGGCTTGGGCAGATCATGTTCTTGGCAGGCCTGCATGGCGAGCTCGGGCGAGGTGATAACAAGAAGGGGGCTGGTGAATGGCCAGACATCGATGTAAAAGCAGCCGTCCGTCTCTTTGAAGTTGTACGACAACAAAGTGAATGCATCTGACTGTTGCGACCCTTTTGGTAGCTTTTCGAGTAGTGGAGGAAGGACTTGGAGGTGACCAGCGGCGAATTCCCAAGGTGGCATAGGCTGGTAGAGACAATGTGGTTAGTGTCTAGAGATAGCAGTGTTAACTAACACCTACTAGACCTTTCTGCTTCAACTTGGAGAATAGCATGCGCACTTTAAGCATCTTGTGCAAGAAGACGCCTGTGGTGCATACAGCCAATGCCAGCACAAGCTGCCACGCAAAGGGGCCAGAAGCTAAGGCGCCAAATGCCATTGCGACTTTGAGGAACGGTGGATCGTGCAGTGAGGCTCAGGCTGCGAAAGAGGAGTGGGAGAAGTTCTTAGAATAGGAATATTGAAGTGGGGCTGCGGCGCGGCGGCGCAGGCAACGCGAGCAAGGGTGAGGCGGCTCGGCTCGGCAGGGGCCATTCTATCAGCGTCCTATGAATGCACCTAAATTGCTCGCGACGCCATCAGAGTCTTTGCAGATTGGCAAATAACGTAGCTCCAATTCTGGCATCCAAATCGGATTTGAGTGAACCAAGGAAGGCGTTCAGGACGGCCCTATAAGTTCATCGTCGGTTCTACCAAGTGCGTCCCAGTATTATGCACAACCCAACTTTTCGATGCTGACGAGAAAGTCCACCTTGACGAACTAGTGTTATGAGCGCGGCCATTGACAGACCCAGCTAACTGTTGCTGCGCTACTTTGCTACTACACGACATTAAAACACTATCACAGACACATATCCGCTTGTTACCATGCTCTCATAAAACCCGTTCACGCGGCCTAAACACTTTTCCCATATTCTTGTTACACACTCTCTTCGATGCCTAAGACAGCTTCTGTAAATTGAAAGGCTTGTGTGAGTATTGTTAAGCGATATCAGTGCCAATGATAAGGCATTGTAACAGTCTTTATTGGTTATTAACAAAGACAATTTCCAAAATACAGGTGTACCCTTTAGACAATAGATGACTGTCTTTAGACTTCAAAGGATTCTGTATCTAAGGACAACTTATAAACCGGACTCAGGCAAAGCAGTTCACGTTTTAGTACGCGAATGGTAGATATGTAAGCCGAGGTAATACCTTTACGTGGTGCGTGGCTGTCCACTCTTAGCCATGCGGAAATCCAAGATGGTATTCAGTCGTAGCGCGACTTCATTTTAGAGGGAATATATCATCAGCCAGGCTCAAACATGCCGTGGTTGTTTTATATCTAATCAAGTCGCAAGCTTGTCTCAATTCGGCCAAAGGTTTCCTAAGCAGAACCGCACAATAGCATGGAACATGAATACCTTACAAACGTTTGCCGCTTGTGATGAATACTTTTGTGAGGAGAGCTGTATTGCAGTTGGTGGTCTCGTCCGTATTTGTGTTGTCATCCCCTTGCTGCTTTTATATGAATTTCCTAGTGTTGTGTTTTTTTCCTTCTATGCGTGTCATCTCACGCATAGTGCTTGCTCAAATATTAACCGGGTATAGCCCTACAAACAAGTTATACTTAATAAACTTTGGCCTTATACTAGAAGGGAACATTACTGTCTTAGATTGTTTCTATTCTCTGCCAGTACCTTATATATACAAGCAAGCGTAAGCACAATGCTTTTAATCCGTAAAACAATCTAGACACTAAATTCTACAAGGGAGTATAAAGATTCCTACCACATCTCATCTAATAGCTTAGTTACTCATTTTGGGTGTCAAACGCCGCATTCGAAGAGGTTGCATGCTTGTGGATATCTAACATTTTGGCTGAGGTGTGCGTCAGTAGTAGTAGTGTTGCAGAAGTTATCGCTACGAAAGTGACCAATCCGTAGTCATAATAGATTTTCCTAGTTCTATACATCGCACACAAACGGCAGAGGACGCAATAATTCCAGCACTTCATGCTTTACGGAAAGGAAAGGCACTTGTGTTATATGCCAGTGCAAGCATTGTCGAGAAGTTGCTCTTTAGAAAAGCTGAGCGATGGAGAGGCTGCCCTTGTTCAATAGCGCCATGCACTTCGATTTCATTACAATAAGACATATTTTGCTTGAATCGGGATTAGCCATTATTTTTTGTGGTTGCTGTCAATGTCGTCTTATCCTAAGCGTCGTATTCATGTTCCGCGTATAGGCCTGGTCTAATCTCATACATGACCAATCAGACCCTACCGAGAATTCCTGATCCATGAAGTCTCGCGTGGTTCGTAACGTTCAGGGGTTTCCATTCCCAATTCCTTGGCCATCCCGTTGTGTCGAGCTGTTGAGATACAGGTCGGCCTTTAGTGTTTCAACTAGTAAGCGAGCCCCTATGTTCTCAGCCTTGATTGCAGGTATCCGTGGAGCGTATGTACGCCTGCTAGTACCATCAGTTATTATAGCTACTGGGTACCCAAGTAGAAGACTCGAAGTACTCGCTTGAATTGAAATATACAACCTTTCAACATCGCAGCCATGGAGGCATTACGACGCTTCCTTGGAGCGTCTCCCTCACGACCTCTGCCCCTACGCAATGAGAGCGACGACGTCTACCCTGTTCATATGCTCGACGATACGAAGACGCTGCGGAACATTGTCGTGACATGGACACTTTGCTTCAACGATAATTTGGACGCGGACCGCCTTTACGTGTCGTTATCGAACCTGTTGGAGGTTGGGGACTGGAGGAAGGTCGGTGGTCGGCTAAGGCTGCAAGTAAGGCTCTCACTCGAAGATCTTGATGAGTCCAAGTCATCAAATGCCAACTAATACGCACCAGGACAACGGCGACTTAGAGATTCATGTTCCACGACAATTCACGGCTGAACGTCCTGCTGTGTCCTTCGAACATCAATCCTTAGCCATGGACATCAACGAACATCCTGTGGGAAGAATGCTTCCTAAATCTACCAATGGTCCGTCCATCCATCCTGGACCTCACGAATTCAGAACTTTTGCCGTCCGGAAGGGCGCGCCTGAGACACTCGAGGATTATATCTACACAGACGCTCCACAGCTGTCCCTCTTCGTCACAACCTTTAAAAACGCGACACTCGTGACACTCTCATGGCCTCATACGCTCATGGATGTCATGGGTCAGCAGGCGCTTTTACATAGCTGGTCTCTAATGCTAGCTGGACGGGAGGCAGAGGTCCCGCCCGTGCTTGGCGCCCGAGATGATGCGATACGTGCAGCCGCAGATGCACCTGTAGAGACAAGAGAGGATTACAGTTTGCTAAACAAACGACTGACTGGGTGGGCCATGGCCAAGTTCGGTATGCGTTTTGCCAGCGATTTGGTGCTAAATCGAAGTGTAGAAACACAGACTTTGTTTTTGCCGAAAGGGGCACTGGACAAGCTGCAACGACAGGCGGAGGCTGACTTGGCTACTCAAAAAGACGATGTGACGAGCCCTTTCATAAGTCAAGGCGATGTACTGACAGCATGGGCAATTCGCGCGATTGCTGCCTCCCTCCCGCAGCCGCGACCAGTCGCGGCACTCCACGCGCTCAATGCGCGATTCCGAATCTCGTGCCTAAAGCAATCCACTGGAGTTTATATCCAAAACATGGCGGTGGCAGCGTTTGCTCTCTTATCTTCTGACGTCGCAACAGGTCCGCTGGGGGCTATTGCATTAGAAAATCGACGTCATCTCACGGAACAATCCACAGAACCTCAAGTCCTAGCGTATTTGCGCGAGTTGTGCAAGGATCAGAAGCCTGCCACTGATCCAGCGTCAACTTTGTACTGCGATTCCGACGCTCTACTTATACCGTTCACCAACTGGACCCGGGCCCAGTTCTTCAAGACGCTCGACTTTAGCCCCGCAGTTGTATGCGCTGGCGAAACCGGCCCATCAAGAAGTAACCCGCCCGGAACTATGATCTTTCACCATGCGCAATCAATGCGACCAAACCTAACGGCCAGGAACGTCATCGTGGTGCTAGGAAAGGACCACAATGAGGATTATTGGCTGACAGGAACGCTGCTCCCTTCGACTTGGGCCAAGATCAAGGAGGACATAGATAATATGCTTGAAAAACCTTGACTCAAGCTTTCAAGACAGATCACCTCAAGTAGAATGTTGAGTAGGACCGCTAAGGCAGAAGTAGTAAATTCCTGTCGCCTTTATTGTAACCTCCTTGATATATCGACAGTCCTTTCCTTACGGGTATATGTTTGCGATAGCTAGCTCGTTCATTGAAATTACAGATGAAGGTATCTCGAATGTCAAGTAGGAGCAATTGTGTGATTCTTCTCGTTGACCTCATGCCACCAGCGGATCTGTGCTGAATACGGTTTGTACCTCAGTGGCTCTACATACGCCCTAGGTCCACCAATTTAGTGCACTACCTTACTGGATACGGTAATTTCGTCTTCATCCGTCGGCTGCCTGGCTAGGTGACGTCGCCGCGTCCGACGTATCCGCCGTATTCCCGTTTATATCGTATTCGCCGTATCTTAGTATTAGTTCATTCTGATCTTTTAATTGTATGGTATTAGATTATTCTATCCGTTACCTGAAAAGGAACAGTCTGAAGGAGGTAACAATAATCTTGTTTCTGCGGATTTGCCGTTTTGGGTCTGATTTATTCAATACCTATACGCATCGGCTTGCCATCTATCAATGAGGCCGAATGCGACTGCGAGTACGAACTAGTGATCTTGACAGCAATACTGTTCGACGACCCAAGTGGCAAGCATTGTAATTACACATCTTGCTCACGCCTAGCACCGACACCCTTGTTCGAATTGACGAAATTTCCTTTCCCCATGGTGTGAATAGCTCGGAAATAGTTTGTATAAAATCCATGTCCACAGAGATGTTTGCAAACACATCTTTTCTCAACCATCTTTCCAATGGAGAAAAAGCGTGGCACAGTCGGCGCCATAGTCGATCGCTTTTTCGCACGACAACTTGGGCTTCCTCCTGAGATATCTTCTTGGAAAGTATCCGGCATAAGCATTCCTGTACAAGATGGAACAGCCCAATTCAAACTCGTCGGGGATCTTTACCAGCCTCTTTTCACCGACGATACTAAGCCCAAAGGCACAATTCTTGTTCGCAGCCCTTACGGACGTCACATAGCATACGCTCTCACTAATGCCCGCTTTCATGCAGCGCGTGGTTACAACTGCCTACTTGTGAGTTCTCGTGGGACGTTCGGGTCAGGTGGGAGCTTTGAGCCATGGCGCAACGAAGAGAAGGACGGACATGTGGTTGTGGAATGGATGCGGAAACAAGACTGGTATACAGGAACATTTGCGACGCAAGGCAGCTCATATTTGGGTTTCGTCCAATGGTCGATATTGAAGGAACCTCCACCAGACATGGTTGCGGCTGTCATACAGTGTGCACCTCATGACTTCAGCCGGCAGCTTTGGGGTACCGGATCGCTTGCTCTGGAATGGTATGTTTGGGGGGAGAGGTTGCTACACCAGGAAGAGATCGGAATCTTAGAGGCTTTCAAAGCGATAAATACTCTAAAGCGTATGAAGTCGGTACTGAATGCGCAACCTCTAACGGACAGTCTAAAAACCCACTTCAAAGGCCGTGCACCGTGGTTGGACTTTGTGGTTGATCATCCGGATATCTCAGATGCGTTTTATCACGAAATGCAGTGTGGCGAAGCCTTAGAACGTGCAAACATACCAATTCTCTTGGTAACCGGTTGGCAAGATCTCTTTGTCAGACAGACAATAGAACAGTACGTTCGTCTGCACGAACGCAATACGCATGTTGTACTTCTGATAGGTCCTTGGACGCACATGCAAATTGGATTGGACGCAAAAACACACGAAACCGCCTTTAATTGGCTTGAAGAACATCTTGCAAGACAAAAAAATCATGCACGCAAACCGGGTGTCCATTACTTTGTAACTGGCGCGAAGGACTGGAGGGATACAACCCGCTGGCCGCCACCAACCACGGGAGAAACTTTGTATCTCCATAAAGACAACAAGCTGAGTCCTAATGGGCCTTCAGCAGAGGAAGGTTCGTCGAACTTCACCTTTGAGTACAAACAGCCGACGCCGACAATTGGGGGAAATTTATTATTAGGCGGAGGAAATCTAGACGACACCTTACTCGCGTCCCGATCCGACGTTCTGGTATTCACGACTGACCCTCTCGAGAGAGACTTGGAAATCACCGGAGGCATTATCGTTGAATTGATGCACACCTGCAACGCCGCGGAGGTGGACCTCTCTGTCCGGGTAAGCGAAGTCAATGCCAAGGGCTACTCACGCCTTGTCACCGAATCCTACCGACACCTTGACTCTGGGGGCCAGGTCAAGAAAGTTATATTGAGACTTGATGAATGTGCACACAGGTTTATGAAGGGACACCGGATCAGGCTGTATCTTGCTGGAGCGTCGCATCCACGGTATGCATGCGTTCTTAGGGACGCAATTCACACAATCTTCCACAAAAGCACCGAAGCTTCAAAGATTGTTATGCCTGTTGCAATATCTTAGTCATAGTTCACTTGATGAACCACTTGCTCTTGGTCTGATAAAACTCGTGGCAACATTCTACAGAAAAAAGGTGTCCTTTAGCAATTGGCACGTTAGCTAGACCAGAAGGTTGCGCAGTGGCTGACGACTTACCAATCTCAACGAATTTGCGAGAAATTACACGGTCAGACATGCTCACTTGGGTGCAGCAGATCATGACACATGAAGCTATCTGGGTGAAGGCCTGAGCTATAACCGAAGTTGCTGTAGCCAGTCAAATTTTAAAGCAGTGGTATCATGCAGATACTTCGGAGTTTAATCGTAGATGTTGGTCATCTGTCAACTCAACATCAGTCTGCGTGGGATGTAGAACAACCAGAAAAGACCTAGTAAGCCATTAAGGTGCATAATAGCAATATGAGCACCGGGGAGTTACCTTACAATCTTTGTCCTGTATGGTGTGAGGTGTTCAAGGTCTTGTGGGCCAGCCAAATGTAATCCCACATCTTGTAACTGATCTCCGCGAAGTTATTCGTCTTATCCGTCCAGTGTTTTGTGGATGGTAGCCCGCCTCTGCACGGTAACCCGTGCTGCGGCGTCAGCTGTAGTGGGGCCACATTGTGAAGGACGCAATATCCATGATCATATATCTTCTGAATGGCACCAAGCATGCATTCTATGTATTTCACAGTGACAGTACCTTTGGTCTGTGCATCTGAGATGAAGACGTCGTTGCCAAGGTCGTTTGTTCTGATGAAGATACTGTAGACCGTCTCATCTGACCACTCGATCCTGAATTCCGGGCCCTTCCCATTGAAATATTTCGGTTCTGCGATATAGGTGGGTAGATGGTACTCTTTAAAATCAGGGAATGGGGCGTTTGTAAGAAAAGCTCAGCGTGCAGTAACACAGTTGCTACAAGCAGCCCCTATCACAGCATAGCTGTACACATCCGCACCAGTGTATTACGAAATCTACTGAGGAAAGATTCTGAAAACAGACACAATAGGCCACGTAACTCAAACCTCGGCACACATATAAAGCCTTCTTCTATTCATCTTAGTCTATTGATGAATGAATATATTATTCCTATTCTAACTTTCTTACATCCTATGAATACAAACCCTCCTGCTTCTAGCAGAGCTGCAGTTCTTTTTAAGCCTTTGAATATTCGATAGAAATACCGCGAAAGGTATAGATAACCGCATGTTGAACATAACCCAATAGTGGAGCTGAGTTGCTGTAGGTGACGGGGTAGGTAAGCCTTGAATCATCTATAGAGCTACCTCCCAAGGTGAAAAGCCTTATAAACTTTTGAAGACCCCATTTCTATACCGTCGTCTCATGTCCCGAGTACACTACCAGAGACCCTGGCTGACGCAGTCCACTCCTAGATGCTGACACAGCGCCGATAGCTGCCGCCAAGATATAGCTTCTTTTCAAAAAGGTTGTTTCGATCCTGAAAAGTACGGTTGTTGATAAAGGAATCTTAGGATGCATCTCTGATCTTTGAGGTATCATATGCTTATATTATGGTGTTAGGCACAAGATCTGGGCACTTACAACCTGACAAGGACAGCTAACTCAGGATAGGCATGGTTACGTGTCGAAATATAGCAATGGCTTTTTCATTAATCACTGACCAGAATTCGATATGAGCATGGTCTCGGTTGAACTCCACCACTTACGGATCGCATACCGGGTACTACAGTAGCTTGGTTGCAGTTCTTTTCACCTTGCATAACATACCATTGTTTACTCGCTACAGCAGTCAGACCTACCCTTTTCCTGTTCATTTTGAGCTTATCGATCTACTTCGGGCAAATGGAGCCCGAGCTGGAACATGAAAATGGAGCAAATCGATACGTTGCTTTGTGACAAAGGTTTCAAATCGAAAAAATTGGAGCGCTGGCTGCCATAAAGCTTACAGTGCCTAATGAAAAGGACGTTTACTGCTCAATCGAGTATAACAATGCAAGATCTTTACCACCAAAATAAGTAGAGGGCATGGAAGCTATGCTCCTTCTCCCAAATCTGCTCTTACCAAAGGACATATTTAGGTCAGCTCAAAAGTATACCACTGCAATGAGCTTAAGAACGAATTTGCCGTCCAGACTGCAAAGTCAAGGCTGTTGGGAAGTGAATTCTTAAAAGAGTAGATCTGGTTGAGGTGGACGTACTGATTAATCAGTGTAAAGGCTCAAGCCGTACATAAAGAGCAACGCGAAATTCTGTGAACCAGCAGAAATGAATAGATTCCCCCTGTTATTCGTCAATGCCTATCTGGATACAATAATGTACACGCTTGCATAAATATCCCTCAAGATTCACCATAGCCAGACACGAACCAAGTGCGGTATCCACTACCCACATTGACAGGTTCATCGCTGCATTACCTGCCTGCTCCGAGCCACGAGAACCCTAGATGCAAAGCAGGGGCACCGAGGCTAATCGTATTCTCAACTGTCAGAAGCGCAGCGACAACACATAGGCCCTCGGGCTCCTCACATTAGTTTCGGGCCGGAAGACAAATGCAAGGCGTTTAGATAGCAAAGTAAACCGTGCGGGGATGTAATTAGAGATGAAACCTAAGCGGCCGAGCATACGAAGTAATTAAAGTGCCGGATTACAATTTTAGCCTCCAGTAGTGGGGCCCAATCAAAACTTAGAAGCCTTCGTCAAGCACGCGTCAAATATCCTGAATACGCAGCGATACTTTAAGAGACAGAGTATGAGAGCTATTAGAGACGCAGCTATCCCATGTAATCATATTCGCTCAACTGCATCCCATCATGCGAACCCACACTCGTTTTATGCATTTTGCATTTTCTTTATTGTTCATATCTGTACCCGGGACCTCTGCTTCGCAAGACCCCCTTTATTACAATCACGGAGCCAGTATTTCGCTAAAGCAGCAGTTGACATCTGGGAGAGGATCAGCTGTCGTAGACGAGAGACTTTCCCCTCCGAAACCTTTCACCGAGGACCTGGAAAGTCTGTACAAACGCCAAAGTAATGGGACCGATAGTTCACCTATCTTCTTCAGAAACAACAATGTTTGGTATCGAGACGCGAGTGGCCAGGAAATTCAGATATCAACAACTGGATCAGAGGGCAGGCCTTTCAGCAACATATCTTATCCTTCACCAGACAGCAAGTTCGTCGTCGTGTTTCAATATACGCCAGCCCAGGAACACACCGTGTACGCAGTGGAGTCGAGCCCGTACGACCAATTGCAACCCCGCTTGCATCAGTTCCAGTACCTGAAGCCTGGTGATGATGTAACCATCGATCGGCCTCGAATGTTCGATCTGACGAATAAACGTGAGGTTATGACTGAAAACACATTGTTCGAGAACCCTTATCAGCTCTACTCACTGAATGGTGGGTGGAATGCAGAGGGAACCGAGTTCCGCTTCATATACAATGAAAGGGGACACAAAGTCGTGCGTATAGTTGGCATCAGTACCGAAGGAGATGTGCGCGCCGTAGTCGAGGAGAGAAGCGATACCTTCGTTGACTACTCACAAAAGCTTTACTACAGGGAACTCAGCAGCTCAAATTCGAGTTCGAACACGAGTGAGTTAATCTGGGCCAGTGAACGCGATGGCTGGAACCATCTCTACCTCTATGATATGAGAAGCGGGAAAGTGAAGAACCAAATTACGAAAGGAGAATGGGTGGTGCGTTCCGTGGACTACGTAGATGAGATGAAACGGCAGATTTGGATTAAGGTTCTCGGCGCTGTGTCCGGGCAAGATCCGTACTACGCCCACCTGGCGCGAGTAAATTTCGATGGCTCGGACTTCAAGATCATGACCGAGGGAGATGGCGACCATTCCTGGTATTTTGATGAGGACAGATCGATCTTTACAGATACATGGTCTCGTATGGACATGGCCGAGAAGACCGTCAGGCGTGACGCCGAGACTGGAAACAAGATCGCCGATGTGTCGGAAGGCAACCTGGACTATGTTCTCTGGCCTATTCCTGAGCGCTTCGCCGCTCCTGGCAGAGATAACTCCACACTAATTTACGGTCTTGTTTTTCGCCCATACGAGATGGACAATAGCACGAAATACCCCGTCATCGAGAAGATCTACGCTGGACCGCACGATTTCTTTGTACCAAAAGCATACATGAGCCACTACGAGGCCCACGAAATTGCGAACCAGGGTTTTGTTGTTGTCCTCATCGACGGCATGGGCACTAACTGGCGCTCCAAGGCTTTCCACGACGTTTGCCACAAGAATCTCAAAGACGCCGGATTTCCGGATCGTATTGCTTGGATGAAAGCGGCAGCAGCAACCCGCCCTTGGATGGATATCAGCCGTGTCGGAGTTTATGGCGGCTCCGCCGGCGGTCAAAATGCCATGGGTGCTCTGCTCTTTCACAACGATTTCTACAGTGTGGCTGCCGCAGACTGCGGATGTCATGATAACCGCATGGACAAGTTATGGTGGAATGAAGCATGGATGGGGTATCCTGTTGATAAGAGCTACGAGGATAGCTCAAATGTCGTTAACGCAGGAAAATTGGAAGGCAGTCTGCTCCTTACTGTTGGCGAGCTGGACACGAATGTCGATCCGGCAAGCACGATGCAGGTTGTCAACGCCCTCACCCGATGGGACAAGGACTTCGACTTGATAGTTATTCCAGGGGGTGAGCATGGAGTAGCAACTACGGACTCGTATGCATTAAGAAGGACAAGAGAATTCTTATATCAGAAGTTAAGGGGAATAGACCTACCTAAGCTGTAGACAGCTTTATAGCTCTAGGGTTAGAGCTAGGTCCAAAGTACACACGCAACGTCTATGCGCTAAGGACTACTAAACTTTGCATTACCTGCTTTATATATTTTTTTACTAAAATAAGCTAAGATAAGTATATATATATATTATTATAAAGCTTTATTAAATTTTAGCAACTTATAGCTATTTTATAAGCTATATATTATAGCACTAAGCTAGAACTCTATAAGTACTATACTAAAAGTTATATTACTATAAGGTTAGAATATAAAGTTTACTAGGTAACTTTATAAAATAAGCTTACTGCTCTATAAATTATATAGTAAGTTATAAGTTATACTATAGTAGTAAGTTGCACTACTAGGCGCTATACTAATATTTAGCTAAAATA
>VWXS01000198.1:0-23535 GCA_028584115.1 Stagonosporopsis vannaccii
CGACGCACGCCCACCGCCCCCTCTCGCGCCGCGTCTCCAGCAAGAAGCGCACCGCCAGCCACGGCTCACAATGGACCGCGCGCGAGGACCGCCTGCAGCAGCTCATGCTGCCGCTGCCGCTGTCGCCCGTCTCAGACCCCGCCGCGCCGCGCCCGCCCGCGCCCGTGCCCATGCTGAAGATTGGAGACGAGACGCCCACGTCCGCGCAGGAGCCCCTGGTCGACGAGATTGCCTCGTGCCTGCGCGAGTGGCACTCGACCAAGGTCCACGAGCTGCTGCTGGCCCGCGAGTACGCCCTGCTGGACAACATGTCCTCGCTGGTCAGCCGCCTCGACACGGCCCGCCGCCAGCTGCTGCACAAGGTCCTCACCGCCCAGGAGCTCGACACAGTGCGCGAGGCCACCGTCTGGGACCTCGTCGCCGGCAACAAGCTGCTGTCTGGAGACGTCATTGTGCGCAGCCCCTCGCAGCGCGGCCGCATTCTGACGGGAGACGACTCGGCCATTGAAACGACCCGGCTGCAGTCCATGATGAGCTTGTTGGACAGCCGCCCCCTGCCCCACCCCGACGAACACAACCTGCACCACCTCTTCGTAAGCTTGACGCGCGTAGCTGGCGATGTCGTCCCAGGCGCCGCCCAAGTGACCATGTACCTTTGCCTGAAAATGCCTGGCATGGCCCCACAGCCACTTTCGGAAGCCTATTCCTTCGATCTCACAGCCCGGGATGGCTCGTCGATCCCTCTGGCTGGCGACAAGCTTCGCTCACTCATCGTAGGCCTCAGCTCGACTGACATTGGTGAGGGTGCTGGCTCCGGCTCAAGCATCTACCTCGTATTCAGGCTGCTGATCAATGAACCCATAACCACAATTGCCCAGGACAAGTCTGGCGCATCAAAAGACGGCGCCAGCACCGGTGGTGCGGGCGCACACATGTCCCATCACGGCAGCATCAAAGGCGGCAGACGAAGCGCAATGTTTGGTTCAAAGAGAAAGGACTCTTCTGCTAACAAGTTCATGATGACTGCCACCACCACCACCACCACAACAACAACAACGAGTGACTCTCCAGAAGGGACCCGCACCAGTCCTGACCTGCAGAGATCTCATACTGCCGAAGCCCGCCCTGCATCCGCTGCCACTAAGAACAGAACGCCCTCGCGAGACCAAAAGACCCTGAAGAGAGCCGTCGCCGTCGGTGTTGTGTGCGTCAATCAAATCATGAAAAACGTAGCAGAGACTGATCAAACCGTCACCTTGTGGTCTACAACTCGCTCGGCTGATGCTGCATCAGAAGAGGACGCTGGATGGGATGATATTCTGCCTGAGCTGTACCCGAGTGCTAGCGGAAAATACACGCGCAACGCTGAGATCAGCAACTTCACGGTGCACCTCAAAGCCTTCGTCCACCCAGATGCCGAAGGCCTGATCGAAAAGACGCCCACTCTGCTGCACCACATCAAGCAGACTCGGAAGATTGGTTTCTCAGGTGCCCCAACCAAACCGCGCAGCGACATCTATGTAACGCTCGTAGAGCCGTTCCTGCCCAAGAACGCTTTCCTAGCCCACCCCAAGACTGGAACAGTCCCGCTTGTCCAATCATCGCCCATGGAAAGCCTCCAACTGACTATCGAAGTCCGCAAGAGCTCCGGAGAGAGGATTGAGGGCTGCATCTTCCCTTCCACTAATAGCACAGGGCACACTGCTTGGCGAACGACAGCAGCCGCAAGAGGAGAAGGATGGAATGCCACCGTTCGTCTCGCCATCGATCCACAAGACGTGCCTGGATCTCACCTCGTCATGAGTGTGGCGGACGCACCAGGTTTCCCTTTTGCGCTATGCTGGATGCCACTTTGGAGTCAGGACGCCTTTGTTCGAGACGGTGACCATGCACTTTCTTTGTATCGGTATGATGAATACACGTCCGGGATGATTGCAGGAAAAGGCGCATATCTCGGCCTTCCCTGGAGCGCAAAGAAGAAGGACGAACATGTCATGGGCGGTCCCATGGCCGCCGTGCACGTCAAAACCTTCTTGTGCAGCACAAAGTATTCGCAGGACCCCACCATTCTCGGGCTTATCAAGTGGCAGGACCAGCCTCCAGGGGAACTTGTTGGACTGCTTCGACGTTTCAATTTCGTGCCTGAGATTGAGATTGTAAAGCTGCTGAGTGAGGTGTTCGATGCCCTCTTTGCGATCCAGAGCCACTATGCTGGCAGTGACGAGTACGAGGACCTCATCTTCAACGCTGTCGTGATTGTCTTGGGAATAGTCCATGATCGCAGGTTCAATCTCGAGCCCCTGGTCGACCAGTATGCCAGAACCAAGGTGTTCCACTCACTTGTTACGTCTTGTTTGACTCAAAGCTTTGGGAGACTCTTGGCAAGACCCCTCGAGTCTGAAAGCTCACGCCGTCTCCGAGCGACCTTCAAGGTCGGGAACCTGGTCACCAAGTTCCTCGTAAACGCACGAGAGAAGCAGAAGGCCAAGGAGGAGAGCATCGGCATCAAAGATCGCACTCAATTCACTAAAGAGCTCAAAGTTTTGTTCGGCTCCCTCGAGCTTCTGATGAAGAACCCGTCTCCCATACTCATCGGCACCAAGACCTTGTTGGTACAGAACTTCCACTCGTGGCTTCCAGAGTTGGAGGGTTGTATGCAGCCCATGGACATCTTCAAACTCGCAGAAAACTTCATCGAGGCCTGTGCTGACGTACAAGGCAAGCTCATACTGTACAAGCTACTGCTGATCCACCACATCTCCAGCCTGCAGATCCTTCGTACACCTGACGTTCGCAAGCGCCTGCTCAGGAAAACCGTCACATGGCTGGCACCATACTGGGGTCATGTCGAAACTGTCACCGACCAATGGAAAGACCAAGTACGGCTGTGCTGCTCGGTCGTGGCGTTGCAGGTGGACGAGCTGGGCGAGGAGGCGTGTGACTACATGCCCAAACTGGTACACTCCTACCGCGCGATACAGGCAACTCCCCGACCGCAAAAGAAGACTCTCTCGCTTCTATTCCCAACCTCATATCCGTTTCAGTGTCGACCAACGACAACAGAAGCTTCCTTTGACGAAGCGCTTGTCGAGATCTCCGCTGTGTTGGCTGCCATGTCTAGCTTGCCAACGATGATACACCTCGATTGGCAGAAGGAAGAGACCGCCGAGTTCCTTTTCTGTGTACTGCAGGTCTACATCTCCATCCTTGACTGCGAGGCTTTCCCCAGCTCCTGGCTGAGCGTGCACATCTATCACCACAAAGCTACAATGCGCGCGCTCTCGAAAATATCTAGCATCTTGACCGACTCGTTCCTTCCTTTACCAGACGAGGCAGACCAGTTCAGCACCGACCTCTGGCGAGCGTTCTTCGACGCACTGCTAAAGCTCGTCGGCAGCGATGCTCTTGCGCTGGAAACCTTCCCGGAACAGAAGAGAAGAGCTGTCTGGAAGATTGCTGGCGATGTCCGTGAGCACGGCGCCGAGCTGTTACAACGCAGTTGGGAAGCGATCGGCTGGGAAGCTAGTGTCGAAGAGAGGAGCCAATATGGTTTGGAAAAGATGGGAGGATTCCAAGTGCAGTATGTGCCCGGCTTGGTAGCACCCATTGTGGAGCTGTGTCTCAGCGTGCACGAAGGGCTGCGCAGTGTCGCCATCGAGGTTCTGCAGACCATGATTGTGAGCGAGTGGACGCTCAGTGAGGATTTGTCGCTCATCCAGGCCGAGATGATAGACTGCCTCGACCACCTGTTCAAGACGAAGCATCTCACCGAATCAGTGCTGCAGAAGCACTTCATCCAAGAGCTTGTTGAGCTATTCGAGCCTCTTTCGCAGGATCCTGAAGAGCCACTGCTTGCTGCGCTGAAAGGTCTCATTGCCACTATCGATGATCTACTGGACCTTCTTGTCGCTGTCCATAGCACCGAAGCTACAGGCGAGGTCTTTCACATCATGGATACTTTACACCTCATGGAGTTCCTCAAGGATATGCAGAAAGAAGACATGTACATTCGTTATGTCCACCAGCTCGTTAACCTCCAAGTCGAGGCCAACAACCACACAGAAGCTGGCCTTGCCTTACGCATGCATGCGGAGCTGTATCAATGGGACCCCAACGTTGCTGTTGATCCGTTGACGGAGCCCAGCATGCCACCGCAGTCGGCCTTCGAGCGGAAGGAGCAGCTGTATTTCCAGATGATCGAGCACTTCGAGACTGGCCAGTCTTGGGACAACGCACTTAGTGCATATGCAGAGCTGGCCATGCAATACGAGCGCAATGTCTTTGACTTTGTTAAGCTTGCCAGGACACAGCATGCCGTCGCAAAGATCCACGAGAGTATTGCAAAGGGACAGCGTTTTAATCCACGATATTTTCGAGTCGTGTACAAAGGTCTCGGTTTCCCTGTTGGCCTCCGCGACAAGCAATTCATCTTTGAAGGCTCTGCCACTGATCGCCTGGCTTCTTTCACCGACCGAATGCAAGAGCAGCATCCCTCAGCGCAGATACTGACTCCTGGCACCGAGCAGGATGTTGAGGGACAGTACTTGCAGATCTACCCTGTCAGCCCACAAAAGGATCTCAGTCACCCAATATACCAGCGAGCCAAGGTGTCACAGTCTGTACGAGATTATCATCTGCTCTCACGCCCATCTCACTTCACATCAGCATCGCGACGGTCGCCTTCTCGCTCTACAACCCAGGACAACACCGTAGAGAAGACTCTGTATACCACGGCAGAATCTTTTCCTACCATTTTGAGGCGCAGCGAAATTGTTGCCGTGGGAACCATCACCCTCAGCCCTCTTCAGACGGCTATCGAGCGAACCTCGCGCAAAACCATCGAGATGGCGGCTCTTGAGAAGAAGATTGCTGATGGCGATGATACGGCATTCAACACACTTACTGGCGAGCTCATGTATGCTGTTGACACGAATGTGGAAGGCTGCGTTGCCAATTACCACGATCTGCTTCCAGACCCACGGCGCTCGATGGAAGAGGACGAGGATGCAGATCGTCAGATTGATCCTCCGAATCCGCTAGAAAACGCGTTGAGGGTCAGCTTGGTCGACTATGCCTTGGTTATTCGACGCTGCTTGGCTATGTACACACGCCCTGCTCAGCAAGCGACCAAGTCGGATCTCTCCCAGCGTAGGTTTTAGCTGAACGTGATGCAGTGGCCAGACTGACAATTGTGCACAGGTTTCGAAGGCTCTTTCCATCGTGAACTAGCCATTTTGGCTCCGCCTAACGCGCCAATCCAGACACGGTCCCCAACAGGCTCATGGCTCGCAGCAGCTACATCTCGGTCTCAAGTCGCCAGCCCGACGCCCGACAACCAGCAGACCAACGGCAATCGAGTCATGTCACCAATCCCCGACGGCCGCACGTCCCGCCAAGACAAGAAACGCATGAGCCTTGCCTTCCTCACCAAAGGCGTAATAACCGGCGAGTCGCACTCGGAAAAAGACACCAAAAAGGAAGATATCACCGCACTCCCCCAGCGCGCCGATGATGCCCAATCGACAACATCCACAACCCACAGCCGCAGTCGCAGCAAGGATACGAACCGCACGCGCCTCTCGCTAAGCTTCTTACGTCCCTCGTCGCCGCTCGAAGCACTCCCCGACTTCACAAGCAGCGAGAACGTGAGCGCTATGAATCGCACTACTAGCCAGCGGTCGCGACCAGATACGAGTCGCAGCGAGAAGAGCAGTGAGGGGGGGATGAGAAAGGGGAGTGTCAAGAAAAGACTCAGTTTCATGAGTATTAGTAAGAAGAGTAGCAAGAACAGCGTCAAGGGAAGAGGGAGGGTGGATGACGTGCTGGTGGAGGAATGAAGATGCTGCCGAGCCTGTCTTTGGACATTTGTCTGGTTGCAAGCGTGGAAGGAGGTGTTACGTTCCCACAAATCTTTTTGTAATATATATGCTTTTGTTGTGCCAGGGAATGGAGGCGGTCTGGTCTGTACTGTATTCCGTTTGTATTCTTGTCTATACCCTTGTAGTTTGGTTGGTAAGTCAATAGTGTAGATTTGTAGATGAATGTCAGTTCGGACATAATGTGCCTGCGTCTGTATCCAGTGGTGCAAGGAAGAGGGCGCAGTCAACGCTGGAGAGACTGGGGTGGATGATGGGCATCTGTGATGAGATGTTGGCTCGGCGAGATGATTGCTCACTTTGGGTGCGTGTATACAACATTGGAGTTCGCGCGGTTTTGTTCTGGGTATGTCGGTTGGTGTTGGAGGTGCCTGCAGCACGACCAATCAAAACTCAACACCGCTCACCCTGGCGGACCCACCCATATCGATTAAGAATTTCATTCCCGCCGTGTTTTTTGTTCGGCAGCCCGCACGCCTCTCTGCAACGACAGCCTGCAAGATGTCGCTCGAGGAGAGATTGACCAAGATTCGGGCGAGCCCGAAGCTGCAGAGCGTGCAGCAGGTGCGCTCAGCCCCCTTCACGTCCAGGTTCCTGCAGTACTAACTCGTCCAGTCCCAAGTGGTGCTTGCTGCCATCGAAGACACGCTCCGCCAGCAAAACTCAGAGTTCACGCCCACCGCATACTTTGCCGCCCTGCTCTCGCTGCTCGGCCGCCAGATCACCGACCAGGGCCTGGCCAACAAGGAAACCGCGACCGCCGTCGTGTACCTGCTCGACCTCGTCACGCCCCACGTCCCCGCCCCGCTGCTGCGCTCCAAGTTCACCGAGATCATCACGAGCCTCGCCCCCGCCCTCACACACGCCGACGCCGACGCGCCGTTCCTGCGCTCCTCGATAGGATGTCTCGAGTCGCTGCTCGTCGTGCAGGACGCCCCCGCCTGGGAGCTGCCACAGACGCAGATCAGCCCGCGCCGCGCCGTCGCCGGCCTGCTGCAGATTTCCGTCGACCACAGGCCCAAGGTCAGGAAGCGGGCGCAGGAGGCCCTCGCAAAGGTCCTGGCCAACCCGCCGCCGAGCCCGTCGCTCGACCACCCTGCCGCTGACATGTGCGCCGAGACGGCGCTGAAGGTGCTGAACGACATTGCCGCGCTGGCGGCCAAGATGAAGAAGGGCAAAGGCGGCAAGAACGCTGAGAGCAAGGACCCCGATCTCATCCACGCGCTGCAGCTCATCAAGACGATTGCGACTGCGTCCGGTGGCTGGCCCAGCCGCAAGATGGACGTTTTGTGTGAGCTGCTGTTGAACATTTCTCGCTCCACCAACGAGTTCCTGACCATGGCCGCGTTCGAGATCTTCGAGGTGATTTTTGCTGGCATGGCCTCGGATGAGGTCGCCTCTGCAAAGCTGCCCCGTCTTCTAGAAGTCATTTCCGAACTGCAGCCCTCGAAGAACGACTCCCAGCTGCTGCCGCCCTGGATTGCCGTCATCTCGCGCGGCTACGAGGTTGCTGCGCAGATTGAGCCTGAAGACACGTTTGCGAAACTCCCAGAGCTGTTCACGATGGTGTCTGAGTTCCTGGTTTCGTCGTCACACAACATTCGTGTGTCGGCGTCTGAGTGCTTGATCTCGTTCTTGGTGAACATCATCCCTGACAGCGTTATCTTGGAGCCTTCTATCTACGACGAGAAGACGCTCGAGAAGATTGCGAAGATTGCACAGAATTTGCTCAGTGTCAAGTTCCAGGCTGCGTGGATGGAGGTGTTCAGCATGCTGTCCGCCATGTTCGAAACGCTGAGGTGGCGTTCAGAGCCAATCCTCAGGCCAGTTCTGAGGGTTGTTGGTGATTTGAGGACCAACGAGAGCTTTTCTGGAAAGAAGGAGGCGGATGCCGTCATCTCAAGAGCGATTGCTTCAATGGGTCCCGACGCGGTGCTTGATGTCCTTCCTCTCAACCTTCCGCGACCACCACCAGGACAGACCGGCCGCGTCTGGATGCTACCCCTTCTCCGCGATGCCGTACACAACACCAAGCTTGCGCATTTCCGCTCCGTCATGGTACCGCTTAGTGAGCAGCTGTTCCAGAGGGTCATCGAACATGGACAGCGGGAAAAAACTATGGAAATCAAAGTCTTTGAAACTGTTGTGCAGCAGATTTGGTCGACTCTTCCGGGCTACAGCGATCTGCCTCTCGACCTGACCGAGGCCTTCGATCAGTCGTTCTGCGAGATGCTCGCAAACCTGCTTTACAGCCAGGCCGATCTTCGCACCGATATCTGCAGGGCGCTCCAGAACCTTGTTGACAGTAACAAAACGATTGTGGAGCTGGACGGTGATGATGACCTCGTCAAGCAGCTTCGAGTATCGAAGTCCGATGCAAAGAAGAACCTCGAGCATCTGGCCGGCTTCGCGAGCAACATGCTTGCGGTCCTGTTCAACGTCTACAGCCAGACACTTCCGCAATACCGAGGCACCATCCTGCGAGCCATCAACGCATTTTTGAGCATCATTCCAGAGAAGGAGCTCATTGAGACTTTCGAGCGCGTGGCCACGAACCTCGAGCAGGCCCTTCCTGAGGCCGGCCCGCAGACCCAAGCTGACAAGCAGAAGCAAGGCAAGGGTGCCAACAAGATGCCACCCATGAGCCACACGCTTATGGACCTGATCATCACAATCGCTCTTTACCTGCCCAGGGACAGCTACGGTTCGCTCTTCCGCATGTCCGAAATCATGATCAACAAGGACGATGACCCGCAGCTGCAGAAGAAGGCTTACAAGCTAATCCCTCGCCTTTCAGAATCCGAAATTGGCAGGTTAGCTTTACAGGCACGCAATGGCGAGCTACAACAACTGCTTCTGCAAAGCTCCGAGAAGGTCACAGGCCCCGCGCGTCGCGACCGGCTTCTTGCCATGTCCCAGATCATCGAGTACCTGCCGCAATCTGACCTCCACTTCATTCCCTCAGTCCTCTCCGAGGTTGTCATTTCAGCCAAGGAGACAAACGAGAAGGCCCGTGAAGCCGCGTACAATCTGCTCGTTGCCATGGGCGAGAAGATGGCCGAGGGTGGCCAGGTCGTGCAGACAAAGGTGCCAAATATGCCTGAGGACGCTCCCACCGTCGAGGCTTCTCTCGAAGAGTACTTCACTATGGTCTCGGCTGGTCTCGCTGCTTCGACACCTCACATGATCTCCGCATCTATCACCGCTGTCACTCGCATCCTGTACCAGTTCCATTCACGAATCTCGGACGAAACAATCACAAACCTACTCGAGCTCATGGACATTTTTCTGCAGAACCCCAACAGGGAAATTGTTCAAAGTGTGCTTGGCTTTATCAAGGTCGAGGTCATCACTCTGCCCGAGTCACTCATCCGCCCTCGTCTGCAGAACCTGCTGAAGAACTTGATGGTTTGGAGTCACGAGCACAAGGCCCACTTTAAGGCAAAGGTCAAGCACATTGTTGAACGCCTGGTTCGCAAATTCGGCGCCGAAGATGTTGAGCGTGCCTGTCCTCCCGAGGACCGCAAGCTTATTGTCAACATCCGCAAGACACGCGAGCAGCGCAAGAAGAAGAAGCAGCAGGCTGAGGAGGACGGCGAGACCCCGGCCGAGAAGCCTAAGGGCAAGTTCGAGAGTGAGTACGACCAAGCTGTGTATGGTAGCGACAGTGAAGAGAGCGAAGACGGCGACTCGGAAGACGAGTTCGTCAAGAGCCAGAGCAAGCAGCGAGCCGGTAAGGCAAAGACAGGACAAACATATATCGTTGAGGACGAGGATGAGCCTCTCGATCTGCTGTCCAAGAAGGCGCTGGGCAACATTTCTTCCACCAAACCTCTGCGCCAACGCCAGCAACCACAGAAGCGTACCGCAGCCCGCACAAACGAGGACGGAAAGCTTGTTCTCGGCGACTCCGACGACGAGGGTGGCATCAAGTTCAAGAAGTCAAGCAAGAGCGACGATGTCGACATGGACATCGACGACGACAATATTGGTCTCGAAGCCGGCATCAACGCTTACGTCGATGCCATCCGTGGCCGCGACGCCGCTCAGCGCGGTCAACGCAACAAGCTCAAGTTCAGTAACAAGCGCACCAAGGACGATGATGATATGGACATGGAGGACGACGGCCTCGATGCACAGGAAGCCCGGAAAGCAAAGTCCGGCTCTGGCATGGGCCGTGGCGGTATGAAGACTCAGCGCAAGGGTCTTGGTGCTGAGAAGCAGCGAGGGCCTAGCGGGAGGGTAGAGAAGGGGAGGAGTTCTCGAGGACGCGGTGGCGGTGCTAGGGGTGGTGCTAGGGGTGGAAGGGGGAGGCGATGAGTGTGGCACGGCCGTGGTGACGATTTTGCATTAGATACCATTTAGAGGCGTTCAAAAAGCGATCCGGTTCAGACAGCTTCCATTTGCAATATTTCTGATGCTTTCGTACCAAGATTGTGCGTGTCCAGTACATGGGTTCCCCCCACACTTCGGGTCCCTGGCGCTAACCTCGCACGGTTCGTACATCCCGCTCGTACATCTCGCCGTGCGCACCATGACCTGTTGTTGCAGCACACAGCACGTGGCTATGTAAAGGAACCATCCTTCGGCGCAGTTCGGTCGACAAGAACAGTTTTCTGTTGTTTCGTCACACATTGGATTACGATGGCGTCCCTACGCGTTCCTTACAAGAATGTCGACGGCGTTGATATACCCACCGATGTCTACTTGCCGAGGGAGTTTAGAAAAGAAGCTGCACCAGTGCTGATAATGTGCGTAAAAAGCCAAATCTTGATCTCCAGACTTCACATTCGATTCCTGCCCCCGTTATTCACAGTCTTGATTTCGACTTTCATCCTACAAACACCACATGGTCCATCAGCTGACGAATTCAGGATTCACGGCGGAGCTTTCATGCTCGGGGCCTCAACTTTCAACAACGCCGATCAGATACAAGACTGTGTAGATAGAGGCTGGGTCGTCCTTGCAATTGAACACAGACTCTGTCCTGGTATCGATGTTCTCCAAGGGCCAATGGCAGACGTTCGGGATGCAGTGGTATGGGCACAAGACGGTGGACTAGCCTCAGCACTGAAAACAAACGGGATCAACGTCCCCGTCGACAGCAAACGGGTGATGGTCATGGGCACCAGCTCTGGCGGGCATCTCGCACTCACCACGGTACATTCCCCCTCTCAACACCCCAACGTGCAAAATAGCTAATCACCTCCCCCCCATCCCCAGGCCTGGACAACCCCCACCCCACCCCTCGCAATCCTCGACTTCTACGGCGCAAAATCCTTCGCCTCCCCCTTCTGGACGACCCCCCTCCGCTCCATGCCGCCGCACTTCCACGCTCCGCTCCCACCCTCCACGACCGCCGCCGTGCGCGCCGAGACAACGGTCTTCATTGGCGGCACCTCCCTCGAAGGCCACGCCGCAGACCCGTCGCATCCCAACCCCGCCCTCCGCCAGGCCTTCGCCATGCACACCATCGCCACCGGCGCCGTGCTGTCTGCCATCTGGCCCTGCTACCCCTCGGACCTGCATCTCATCGACCCGCTGCTGAACGTCAGTTCCAAGTGGCCGCCCACTGCTATCGTGCATGGTAGCCACGACACCACGATTCCCATCTCGCTGAGTCGGGAGCTGGAGGGGAGGCTGCGCGAGGAAGGCGTGGAGACGGGGTTTTTCGAGGTCCAGGGCGAGGGACATACGTTTGCGGGGAAGATGGCGAAGGGGAGTCAGACGTGGGAGAGTCAGAGGAGGGGATTTGAGTGGTTGGCGCAGAGGCTGGAGGAGAGCTATTAGGCGGGGGTTTGAGGGTGGGGTTGTTTTCTAGAGACGTATGTGTTTGTTGTAGTATATAGCAGGCTGGGCGGACTACCTGGTCTTTTGGACCCTGCGCAAGCTGTCTGTAGCCATACTTACAGAACACAAGGGAATGACCTGGATAACGACTGGCTACTTTCCCATCTGTCTCCAAATTGTCAGTAGGCTACTAGTGTATCTATCCTTGCGATGATTTCTCGGCCGTCTTCAGGATTGTTCAACGTCCCCAGCAACCCAAGAAGGAGTCTTTGGCATATTTGTGTGCTTCACTGCAGAGACGCTCCGGGGGTCTCATGGCTCCTGATCCCTGCTGTAATTCGTATTTCTTCGTCTGACGTACTAACAACCAAAACCCCTGTAACTTGTGATAGCTAGTGGGCGATGCACTTTCTACAGCCGCGGAAAAGAGGAGAAGCGACAGAGTTCTTGCTTGACTCCAGCTGCGTATCACTCTCTCCGCAAGTGATTAAAGGCGAGGTGTCGGCAAAAGGCACTCCACGCCGCGTCGAAGACATAGAACACGCAAGTAAGCAATGAAACGGGGATCATAACGACAGAACATGAACCGTTGTCTCAGCTGCCTACACCTACAATGACAAACGTTGAACGTGTGGCTAATCAACGTCGGAGCGTGCCGTGGCTGTAGTTAACGAAGCGTCCCGAAACACGTACTAGCGCGTACCCCGGCCCTTGCACACGCATGTGTGCATTACAATGTAGTGTGGCCGTTGTACGAAGGTCCCCGGCTGTTGTTGTGTGGCCGCCGCTAGGCTAGGTGGACAGCGGGAAGTGGACGGGAGATAGGTGGACGGCGAGCAAGTTACCGGTACTGGTGGATTGCCCCGCTTCCCCAGAAATCCTGCTAGCATCATACCACACCACTCCGTACACGGGCTTCGCTCTTCGCAGGTTTTGCTTTGCGGCTTGGTGTAGAATGGTACCGCTCACAGCTTTGCCATAGTGATCGGGTGTTGCCTTGTCTTTCACGGAGGATCTCCTGGCAGTGCTAGATCCGTGATTTGATGCCGGTACACCACGGTTCGATGCGCGTTGTCCGCTCGATGTGCAGACAAGCTTCACACCCTTGTGCGCGGGTTGCTAAGCCCTTCGTACGATCTTCGGGAAGGCTCAGCTCGGGAGCCTCGGAGTGCGAGCGACACGCCGTCATTGTTCCTGAAACCCGGTTGGAGGAGTGCTGCGCCGTGAGGAGGGTCGTGTGATGGTAGAATGTGAAGGCAGGCGCGTCGTACACGTCGTACATTATTATCTCCGAGCTCAAGTACTTATCATTGGAGAATGTCGCTATTAATCTTGACCCAACTGCAGATTGGTACATATCATCTCCGGACCTTGCAGAAGCTTGTTACACAAGATTCACGTGTCTAATTAATCATCTACAGCCTGCAAGCGCGGGTAAGCGGCTCACGATGAGCACCACCACTACACAAACTCCGACCAAAATGGCTGTCTCGTCATCCGGTATTCCACGAGTGCAGCAGCCGCTCGGAAGACCTTCACCCTACATCATCCCTGCGTACGAAGGCGAGACAATCACCATCCCCGGCACCAAATCAACAGTCCGCATCTTGGCCTCCGCAAAAGAGACAGAAGGGCTGATCTCCGTCTTCGGCATGGACGGCGCCGTCGCCGATGCCCCAGGCTTCCACTACCACGACCACGCCCACGATGTGTTCATGTGCACAAAAGGCCATCTTAAAGTATGGGCAGGCGACAAATGCAAGATCCTCGGGCCAGGAGACTTCTGCTACGTCCCGCCCAAGGTCGTGCACCAACCGCAGCTTCTCGACGACGGAATCAATGAGACCATTGGCCTCGTCACGCCAGGCCAGTGGGTCGACTTCTTCCGCTTTGTGTCGGAGAAGTACGACGGCGTCGTGGCAGATGAATTCGACACGCGTAATCCCCGCGACACATTCGGACCCAAGATCCGCGAGATCAAAGAGAAGTACGACGTCGTCTTCCAACCCACATTTCAAGGCGCAGATGTCAGTGACTGGTGCTCTGAAGACTCCGTCCTGCCCAACAAAGCGGGCATAACGTACTACCTCAAGGCGAACACTGGCCCCTGCCATCTGCTAGAAGGCGTCCTCAGCAGACCGTTCATCACAACGACACAGAGCAAAGCGCCGACTGGTAATTTCGCAATCACGAGCATTGAGTCAAGCAACCGCTTGCCCAACACGATTCTCAGCAAGCCTTTCG
This sequence comes from Stagonosporopsis vannaccii, assembly GCA_028584115.1. NCBI lineage: Eukaryota > Fungi > Ascomycota > Dothideomycetes > Pleosporales > Didymellaceae > Stagonosporopsis > Stagonosporopsis vannaccii. Next base: position 13,911 of record VWXS01000198.1, read on the forward strand.
CATTCGCAAAAACCCATCAGGTCTACTGCGTGCTTGACGGCGCAATCAATGTCACAGTCGATGGGGTGGCGCATCTCGTCCGAGCAGGCGAAACAGTATTCGTGCCTGCTGGAACGTCGATTGCAGTTGATTTCGTGGATAGGTATGTGCGCTTCTGGGCGTACTCGAGCGGTGATGGGCTGGAGGCGCTGATTGCAGAAGCTGGGGACGCGTATGAAGGCACGATTGTTCCAGATCAGAGTCGAAACGTTGATGTAGAGGCTGTGAGGAGGGCCGCGGAGAAGTATGCTGTAGATGTTACACTATGAGATGCGACTGTGGATTAATGAACGCAAGTGCTGGCTTCTTGCGCGACAGACGCTGTATCTAAGGGGGAGCGAAACCGATAACGAGTGCGAGAGCGAGGACGAAGACCTGAACTGAAACTAAAGCGAGTGCGATCGAAACACACACGTCTGTGCCTCTAGGCCGTCAAGATCAAATAGTCATTCCAAGCAAAATGCATACGGAGATTCAAGTAGTGCTGAGGGCGACCCTCTTAAGTCGCTGATCGTTTGGTGGTGATACTTCAATGCGGCGCTTGTCACCTTCAAAGCTTTTGGCTGTGCCCGCTCTTAGCGTGAAAGCAGCTTACACTGTCGTATACGCCACAAAAGGAGAAGTAGACATAGGAGTTCCAAAGAATGGCCAAGTATTGTGGATGGTAATGCACATCGGGATTTACCCTGTTTGTCACCTACATTTTGTCTCTGCAGCCAAGTTCCACAACGACGTTCTCCAGCTTGTCGATTATGTCTAACCATACAAGTACCAACAATAATGACCGTTACTGTACATAGAAAGCTGTTCCAGGGAGTGATGATCTTTGTTATGAATAAAGCCTTTCGCTTCGCATTATCACAGTAGGAAGACTTTGGGATTTGCCCTGCGGGACAGGAAGGGTACCTCATGAGACGGCGTTTTTATATTAGACAGGTGAGCATATAATAATGGCAGCAGATTTACCCGGACTACTGGTGCTCACGAGTGGGATAGTTTGCAGCCACATGAACGGTAAAAAGACTTTCCAATCCCTCGATGCGAGACGACGCAGACTACATCCTGCGAAGTTATCCCTGTAGGTGGGGCTAGCTCGGTGGATGTGTCCTCTATTACCTTTTCGAGGCTACAAACTGATGAAGAAAACCGGCTCCTCGCGTTCGCCCAAGCCAAGCAGAAAGCTCTTAGTATATGGCACTCTTGGGATGCACATGGATCGAGGAGAATGTGGACGATGACTCGTCAAGCTGAATTGCTGTTTTCCCGGGCTGTCTTCCAGACCGATTCTCACGAAACCTGCGTACTGCGATAACTGCCGTGTACACCTCTGAGATGCTAGCCCCACATCATCAGCTTTGTTGGGTCCAGGAAGTACGACAGAGATCTTACTCACGACAGCAGAAACGATAGGATGAAGACCGTCCAACTCAACGTACAGTCAACCCCTGTGCATTTTGATATGTTCGCATCCAAAACGAAAAAAGTGACAGCGGCCCAGACTACCACCTCGATGCAATTCAGCCATACGTTTGCCTTGTAGCTGTGCCACTTCTTGAAATGATGGACATGCTCTGTCAACATCTGATATGCGATGAAAGCCAAAGATTTGGCGCCCTGCGACTCCGTTAGCTAGAACCTGGGCCAATTTAAGGGTGCCTGTACTTACAGCGGTCAAAGCGAGTAGGTTTTCCTTTTTCTTGAACTGACTGTCCATGAACAGCCGCGGCACCGTGAGGCCCATAGCTGCCAGTACTAAGACTGCCTGGATAAAATGGACAAGATGCGCCACATGTGAGGAATGCATCGGCCGAGCCAAAAAGAAGGTAGACTGGGAAGTATGGAAGATGAGCGGAAAGAGAACTAGTGGCGAGTCTGACAAAGGGAAGGCGTTTGATGTCGGTACGATGCTAGTCGCCAGGGTTATATTTCTATCCACTTCGAGTAATGCCGATAGGGAACTAATAATTTGAACAAGCGCGAGTGCGAGTGCGAGACCTTGGAGAACAGCATCGTGAAACGCGCCAAGAAAAACCGCTGTTGCTGTAACGTCATGTACTACTGTCTCACAAGATTGTCTTCAAAGGGAGAACACATAGATTGCGGCTTAGTGCTGCCCTGGGCTTTACAGGAATCTCTCTCTCGGCTTATGGTAGAACAAAGCGCCAGCTAAAAATCGATCAAGTTCGTACGTAGATCTTCTGCTAGTTGCTGGTATTATCTGTATTACTCTGTCGTAGTCCGAGTAGGGGCGGACGCGGGATGCATTTTGGAGCTCATTGCCGCTCAAAACAAAAGTATGTAGCATACTGGAGATAATTTTTTCCAGGCTAGATCATCTTCCGCATCTGCTTTAGGGGTACTTTAGAGTCTTTACAACATGCTTCAGCTATGCTGCCCTCAAGATCCGCAACAATATGCATCCAAAATAACCTCGAGCGTGCTTACTGCGCTCATCACAACCTGTGTAATAGCTGCAGACAAGACTGCGACCTGTGAACTAAGCCTCAAAAAAACAAACATCATTTTGAATTGAAGCAGGATTTTTGATCGTTCTTACGAACACATTCGCTGCTCGGAAGAAAAGCCGGTACCCTTACGAACACGAGACCGATGCTGACAACGAGGACAAGCTGGAGTGCAACGCACACCGCGACGCTCAGCTTGAAGTGCTACTGGACTTGCCAAAGTCGTTCCTTTTGACGACAACGCGTGATCTGCTATTGAACAACCCACTCACTTACTTCTCTGCCGTGCTGGGCATTAACAGCCGCTTGAACTACTTGTTCGTGGCAAAGAACTGCACTTGCATGCTCGCGGATGCAGTGTACTATCGGTTCTTGTAAAAATGTGCGAACCACCTTATTTTTAGTTTTATCTACAAAAGTAGTCAGTAGGGTAGGTACCTAGGTACTCTAATTAGTCAGAATCTCCTTGTTTACATAGTGCAGGGAGCCTTGTCCCTGTATATACAAGGCTAAAATCTTATCTATAATAAAGAACAAGGCTAGCCCCTTATACCTTACTCTTCTACTATAGTACTAGTCTATAATCTAGACGTCATGACTATCAGGGGACATGTATTGATTAATTCCGTTGTTATTAAACACCCGGTACGATGAGTAGATGTGAAAACCTATCGGAAGAACTGAAGTAGAATGTGATCATGCGAGAGGAAGATAACCGGTACTATAATCAGTGGGAGGTACTGGCCATTAAAGATTGTTGCAGGCTCAATTGTGCATGGTCCCTTGAAAGGACGGAAATAGCACAAAGTAACGACAAGAACTGCTGGGATGGTATCACCGGTTTCATCGTCGGAGAAACGCGTGCCACGGTTAATATAAGCTGGCTTTGGGGTCACACTGGAGATCACGCAACGACGCAAAAGGCTAATGCTGCGGTAAATTGGGTACCTGAGCATTACAAGTCGTACGCTACACAAGCAGTCCATAAGCATATGACGTACCAAACGCGCACTACCGGGTCTGTGCATCCAATGTCCTCTCCAAAACTCTATAATCCCTACAAGAAGAAGGCTATAGTGCAATATGTAAAAAATATTACTTTGATACAACTTACTAACGTAATTTAGAAAGCTATAAACGTTTTAATAACCTCTTTTTCATTTTACTTGAAACTTTAGGATTGTTTATGTATGATGTTGAATTGGCTTGTCAAATCAGAATTCAGATGTCTCCATTGTCTCCGTCGCTGTCGAGGGTGAAGCAAGGAATGGAGCAGATAGAGGTAACCTAAGCCAAGGCCAATGCAGCCGCATCAAAGACATGAAATGCGGATTGCACGTGCTCATTAACGTTTTCGGTACTGTGCTGCTAAGTGGCAGCAAATACTGTATGCAGTGCTTGTCAGCTCCTACTCCCACTGGAGTCGACAAAACATATACAGAGGGTCGCTGACTTGATATCGGTACCTCGAGTATTCAAAATCTGAAGTGTCTAAGCCAACGGCGATTGAGCTTGTGCCTTGCGCTTGGTCTAAGTTTCATCCAGTTATATCTCTTGTCAATCACTGCTTCGTCTTTAAGAGTTTCTTACTAATGACCACTCAGGTACAACTTTGCATTATATGCCACTCTTTCCGCAACAAGCTATAAGGTTTTTCTGGTCAACAAGGCTTTCATCTATGAACGTGCATGTCAAAATTGCACTACATCTTTAGGAACTTCAAACCTGGTTTCATTTGATAGTAGTCGTGCCACTGTACTCATGAACTTAAGGGAGTAGTATAAACACAGGTTGTTCAATAACGTTAATACTGCGACATGTTTGGACGAGTATGCGACCGCCCTTCCGATTCAACAAACGCGATGTCTGTGTCGTTACGAGCGCATATTGCAGCAAATTAAACAATTCAAAGACGAAAGAGTCTTGCCGGGGAATAAAGAATGTATACGATGGGCAGAGCTTTTATGCTGAGAACGGGATTAGTCCGGACAGGGCGACTAATTCGTACGCATGAGTTGGTTCTGGTATAGAGGCTGTCGACTTGCACAAGACACCTTGCAAATGTTTATTCCAATATCTCAAGAGTGCTTTCGAGATGTGGCATTTGCGGACGGAGTATCATCGCCTGCCGGTAGAGCGCTGCGTTAGCGAGCCGGTGGTGTCAAACTGTAAGCTCCACTTTGTTTCGGGCATCGCGATATCGGTGACCATTCTCAATATATGTAACTGATAGTAAAGACCCTCTCTCGAAATTGTTTATACGGAGTCACGGCTGGTTTTTGAACAGTGCAAGCCTTGATCACGTTCTATGCCGTCTACTCTACAAAAGAGGACCTCTGATGACGATTGGTAATGCAGTTGTGTCGCTCCTTAGTAGAGAAGACTCCATCCCAGTGAGACATGGACTTGTTAGTATGCCTCATTATAGAATCAGGCGTCTAACATCAACTTCAGCACAATGGAGCGGACAGCAGTGGCGATGGAAGGACGCGGCCGGGTCGGCGTAAAGTGACATATGTCTTGTATTCCTCTCACAGCCTCCAGCCTCATATAGACTTGAAATTGACGTACAATTAGGTTTACAACTGCCATCCTCGTCGTTGTTGCATTTTTTCCTCTCAAGTTGCAGAGCTAGCCAACAGGCGGTAATGAATATATTTGTTGCACTTCGTGTCAGAACTAGGACTGTTGATACGCGTACAATAATCTGGTTCAGCAACCTCTCCACCAACGTTATCGCCCTTGTGCTGCCAGCAATTTCCCTCAGTTTTTCGTGTCGTTCTTGTACTTTGCCTATATTGGTCTATCTACTCCTATGTTAATCGGTCAGGAATGGATACCCTATGCCTATTAACGAAATTTATTTCGAATCTTGCGCAAGTCATCTGGTTCTCAAAAGTTAAGATGTTTCCTTTCGCTACCATAAAGATTCGGCAAACCACTTGTTATGCTGAGTGGTGCTTTGCACTGACTCATATCCCAGAGCATCATCTTTATCGAGCCGGATGGATATGACCATCTTGGCAAAGAAGACAACCTAACCCACTAACTACCTCTTAGTATAGAACAAAAAATATGGTGGTCCGCAAGTTTTCGCAAGCACTGATACCAGACAAGCACAACTGAATAATCTTCACCAAACTACAGTGCTGTCCCGGATACATCCCCAGCAATGGTTACGGGGCTGATGTGCCAGCGTTTATAGGGATGCACCGATGTAGAGTTTTTGAGAGCTAGTTATATTGAATTGGATCGTGATGCAGGCTAAAGCAAAATTACAGATGTTGGCTCAGGCCAGTCGGAAATGGTCAGTTGGTCGAATGTAGCTCCGTTAGGAAACCCAGGGGTCATGAAGAGGTTCGTTGGCAGCTCGATAATACCAATTCGGACGTACTGCTGCTGATCCAAATCAAACGGGACTACAGCAATGCCCATTGACGGTGTTATCAGTAGAGCTTCACAGATCTCCAAGTGTTCCAGATCGAACATTACGTGCACCGGTCTCTTGGCCTGGTCGCGAATTCGTACCATACCCATTTTTGGGCTTGTCTGATCCATGATATCTACGCAACATATGCCCGTTATTATCACTTTAGGAGCTTCAAGGCGTACGAAGCCCGACTTCAACTCACCCAATGGATTCAGTCCTTTGGGAACTACACAGCACTCATGTAGTTTTGCACAAAGTACATCGTGTTCGGGTAAGCCGTGATACATAGCTATACCTTCGATAGCGGCAAACGACCATGATGGAGCTCTCCATTCATGAGGTCTGTATGGCGTTTTCAGGACGTACGCATAAGGATCAGAAGCCGGGTCTTGTGTACGCCAAAGTAGTCCAAGGAGGAACCAACTGCGCCAAATGCCGGCATAGCAGACGTCGCCGGTGATCTGTTGGACAGCAGCAATGATCCCAGACAACGCTGGCAACTTGTCTTTCTGGTAAGTCATGTTGCGCGCTGTATACTCCTTAACAACAGCATACCAGGGTCGTCGGCCGCTGTGTTGGAGGGGCAAGTGACGTCTGTCAGGGCCGGAATCGTTTGACTCCATCAAACCTCCGGCAATATCCGCAATGGAATACTCAGAATAGCGATCGAGGCTCAAAAGATGCTGTTCAGTTTCCCTCCATAGGCTAGCTTGACACTCCCAATAGACTTCGTGACTCGTGAAATGTATTGTGCGACGGGCCAATACTCTCTCCTGGAAACACCAAACACGGTCCATCATTGGTTCTTCCTAGATCTCATTCAGTGTGTGATGTAAGTGCGGGAGTACTACACCTACCCGCTGTAACTTGAGAGGGTTTTGTTCCACAGCAGCTGCTAAGGACCCAGGTGATTCAGTCCGGTCAGAGTAGTTGAGATGCAGTGTGAACTCTCCTTCATGATCAGAAAAGACGACAGGCACTGTTTTCGTGCGAGGCGTGCGTGGGCCCAAGAATCCTTCTCTACAGTGACTTGCACGCATCGCAGCTAGCGTGAGGAAGGCATTGGTGTAAACGTCAGCCATATGTGCAGCTTCGTACTCCCAGTCGGCCGTGTCATCTTGTATGATGCACAAGCAGTCCGCCCAAAGGTAGTTCAGTCCCAAGTACCGAACCAGAAATACTGCATCCTGCAGCGTCTGCGGCAACTGAGTGAACTTTATGCCGCCATTCTCCTTGTGTAATTCTAGATTTGCGGAAACAGTCTTGCAAGGCACATGACTGCCCCAACAATAGCTGAGAGCGACATACTGTCCTGTGCTCCCAGGCATAGTCTCAACCAGCCTGCAAGACCCTTTTTGGAACATTGCGTGCCACTGTTGACTCTGATTGATCATATCTTGTCTTCTGGGTAGTTTACTGAGGTCTAGAAGTCTCGTTGGTAATCGTTTTGTCTCTTCCAACTGTGGACAATTCTCATGTATCTCTCCGCTGCAAACTCGAAGCCAGCTTTCGATTGTTCCAAGAACAACAGGGCTGAGGGCATCATGTATGACTGTGAATGAGCTCAAGTACTGCGCGAATGGGCTATCTGGTAAGTTTTAGTCTCCCCGCAATTCCAAACTGCGGAAGGTCGATCGAATCGTACCTTTGGTCGTCCTGATCACAACGACGCCACCTGTATCGGATAAGGGCTCGATCTGATTGCCGAGCCATACCAAGAGCCTGTTTTCCTGTAGCTCCAACCAAGTCTCGCTTTCGTCGCTTCTTTTTGCAGGGTCATGATACCTGAGGCTACTTTGTAGGCCCTCATAGATAAGCCGGCAAAGAGGACAGTCGGCAGTACCCGCCTTCAAGTCTCGAAGAGTGCGATTCAATTTGAGAAATGCCGTGAGTTCCTGGTTGGGGGCGCGAGAGCCACAATCTTTCCAAACAAGTAGTCTGCTCAAAGGTGACTCGGCCTCAGGACAGAATCGTATGACATCCCTCACAGGAAGCAACGAACAAGTCACACAAAGGGACATCGCCGTCAAGTGCATGACTTTGTTGATTCCTAAGGAGGACTGTGGTAATAAAAGGTGCGAATTGGCGAAGGGTAAGTCGAAAGAGAAAGTCTACGGGCTCGTCGCACGTAGTCAGACCAGCGAAGGGCCGATGTGATCTAAGGGTTGTGTGCGTGATTAGCAATCGGACGGCACGATGAATCTGTAGAGCTGTGAAGCACGACTTTACCGTGTGTGAAATTCCCTAGAACAGTAGAATCGTAACCTCTGAGGTTGTAACTGCAGAGAGGATGCGCGTTCCTGAGTGAGGAGTGACGGATATGTCGGAAACTGATACTGGACCCCACGAGAAGAAGCGGAGGGGCAGATGTCTCAATACAGCTTGGCGCAAGCAAGAGACAACAGGGTTCGCTATTGGCTGATAATATACAATCCTAGTACTTCTTATACTTAGATATAACTCTTAAGCTTAATAAAATACTCTAGTTATAGTTTATAGCTAAAATAACTTGCTATATTTATTTATATATTATTACTTTAATAACGTACCCTACGGGCGAGCAAGCTAACAGGCAAGCGAGCTACTTTTGCCAAGACCCTACTAAAGTACCCTTCCTACACCAATGCCTCAACAACAAGCTGCAATTAACGCGTTAAAGGAAGCTTAGGTACAGCTTGCGCTTTAAGCTCTTAAACAAGACGCGAATCTCTTATAGTAATGCGCTATAGCTATCTATAGGGTGCCTTAGAGCACACTAAGCTATTAACACACTAGATAACCTTTATAAGCTAATACTATGCCTAACTTATAAGGATTAGATAATTTAGAGGAGAAGGTAGTTGTTAAATATATACTTAAGCTAGACGCGTAAGGATTTAGCCCTTAGCTAGCAGATATAGCTATAATAGCTAATTCTCTGCGCGCTAAGCGCAATTTAGGCCCTATTAGCATAAACTAGCCTAGTATGTTTATAAAGCATTAGCCTAAGCTTAAAGTAAAGTTTAACTATAAGTATAACTATAAGCAAGCCCTCTATAAGGATCCTAGGGTTATATAGGGCTAGTTTAGCTTAGTAGCTAATATTAAAGCTAAGTATAGTATCTAAGATAATAATATATATAACTTTAATAAGACAGGCTTTATAATAGGCTAGATCTCTTAAGAAGCAGTTATTATAGCTTTAGAGAGATAAGGAAGACTAAAGATAGTCTAGCTAGGCAACTAAGAGTAGATAATAGTTATATAAGGCATTAATACTAAAAAATAGGCTATTCTACCTTTTATTATCTTTAAGGCGCGCTACTACCTCTTTAGCTAGTATAAAGAGGAAGATCTACCTTATAATTAGGTTATTAAAGTCTCTAATAATAGCTAAACTACTAATAAGCTTAGTTTTAAGTAGTTAAAGCACTTTAACGCGTATATAAAGGAGCGTACTATAGGTACCTACTAACTGCTAGTTATTAATAGCTATAAAAGCTATAAATTACTCTAATTCTAGCAATATTATAAAGATAATAAGATTATTACTATATATATACTTTTTTACTTATTATACCTTCTATAGCCTCTTAATATAGGCTGTTTTGCCCCTCTAAAGCAGGCGTATAGGCGCTAAGCTAAATTGCTTATATATAACTAAATTAGCTATATTATAAAGACTAAGTTCCTGCTATACTTTAAAGCAGCC
>VWXS01000199.1:0-21107 GCA_028584115.1 Stagonosporopsis vannaccii
ATTAAAAGTGTATCTTTGTTAGGACATATTAGACCTTTTCCTATTAAAGGATCTGCATAGAATACCTATAGTATAGGTTTTAAAGAGGCTTCTTTATTATAGAATTATGCGGTAGCAATATACAACTACTATAAGTTAGGTAGATAGCTAGGGCCAATCTTGTTTACATAGCATAGAAGAAGAAGAAGAAGAAGAAAAAAAAGAAGATTCTTCTATTCGACTCTTATAGTTATATAAATAAAGTGCTAGGGAATAGCTACTTCTATTTAGTTAAAGCATAACGGCTGTACTTTACGTCCTCCTAGATTAGGCATATGCCTTATAAGTACTTATCCTATATGCGAATTTTAAGCGCGAAGGATCAGGTTGGTTCTGTCGTGACAAAAAGTATACTTAAGATTTCTCCTTTATTTACGTGCATTCAAAAGCCTGTGGTGAATATAAAGAATTCGTTCACAGAGTTATGAACTTAGATCGACAAGTGCGAGAGAGGTGCATTCTATGTATAGCAGTATTACTACCCAAGACAAAGATATTTACATATAGCAGAAAGCAGTAATATTTATAGTGTAGAAAAACAGAACATGTCAAAAGCATAGCAAAAGAATGGACGCTTCTAAATCGAAGCCAAGAAGTAAGATGCTAAGTACGGGCGGTGAAAGTATGTACCACTTAGCACCTGGGAAGAGTACTCTGGCCGATTGCTCCCTGGGCACCACGAGAGTTGTCCTTACCGGAGATTCCATCACTATTTCCACCATTCACACCGTTAGATTGCTGGCAGATTTCCCCACTCACAATGCCGCACATACCGCTGACGTTGGTAATGTCTCCAAAATTGCTATTGATTCCTACGACATTGGTTTGCACGTTCCTAGCGCGGAGGTTCTCAATGGTAATGGTGCGAGGGCTGTTCTGTTGGTTGCTACCGCCTGGTTTGAATAAGTCAGCAGAAAATCTTCTTGAATAACGTTTGCAGCTCTACTAACAGTTTCCGCAGGATCTATAGACCTTCCCAATATCGACCACCGTATAATCCCTAATGATCACGTCGCCGCGACCGTTCGCTTGAACAACCTTGTCACCAGCACTTTGAGCGCCGCCTCCTTGGATAGTCACAGTACCCGAACGGCGCGCAGTAATAGTATTTAGAGTCACGTGTAAGCCATACTCTTATAAAATCTGTTCTCCGGTCTGTCATTACCTTCGCATATATCACGGAACCAGATGTCGCGGATAGTGCATCCGGCATCGCAATGGATGCCTTCAGATTGCTCGCTACCAATGATACCATTTCTAATAGTGGCACCGGAGCCAAGTTTGAAGACAGCATGTTCAACGCCGTTGTCCCTCTCGTCACATTGGAGACCACGGTCCCACTCCCTGCCACCTAGGTTTACGTAAGCGCCGGCAGGTATGGTGCAAAGATCATCGAGTACATTCTTTCCACCTACACTTGTCCACGTGCAAGAGCTAGGAAGGCCACTGGGAGCACCGGTATCGACAGCAAAGCTGAGACTTTGAGCTGCGGATGGGTCAAAGCAAAGGACGAGAACGAGGGCGTGCATTTGGAAGACTTATGGAGCTGTGAGAAGGTTCAAAAAGTACTATTATCAGCAGTAGACGAGAGGAAAATCAATGAAAAGAGGATGATAGATGATCAGGATGATGAAAGTCTCGGAAGGAAGAAGGATGCTGGCTTCTTATAATCGTTGTCGGCGTGATTATCATGATTTTGGAAGTTGCAAACGCCTTTCACAACGTCGTTCCAAGAAGCATCTTGCTTTCTTTGTCATTTTCAAGCCGTACGCAGGACGGTACTTCTTGGTTAGTGGATATATAAGACCAAGGAGTTGGTGACGGAGAGACATCGTCCTAGGAGTCTGGCCCTTTGTCTTCTGACTCGTCCTCTACTAAATCCATAGCTAGATCACAATAACTCACCGGTGATGTCGGCAGCTTTGCAGTTGATTACAAGGACTCGTGTACCTATGCCGAAGGAGGTGCACGGGCAGCTAGAGTCGCAGTTCTGGCGTCTTATCTCATCCTCCTGTGGAGAAAATAAGCGTAGATAGGGCGACCTTTTCTCTGAGATATTAATGCATCATAACTCACTCAGGCTGCTAAAGCATAACCTACAAGCGCGTATCTAGCTATGAATCTGTGCATAGCTATTCTGATCGTACGGGTGTGATACCGTGTGCTACAGCCGGGCGGACCAATAGCGAAGAGTAAGCTCATCGGCAGAGACCGAGAATAGGCAGCGCATTCAGCGCACAGAACTCCTGCGAATACAGCAATCCAGCTTAACTGCGTCTCAATAGACCGCAAAGCGCTCGGCCGGTCTGATGAAAGCCGGGCAGAATGGTAGCAGGATCCAGGAATGATCGGAGGCCAGACGGCATAAAATGCCCGTTTTCTTCCCCACAGTAAGCCGATTGTCGTGCAGCGACGTATCAAGATCGATTCTCCCAGCAGCTATCACAATTATGTTCGAACTCACAGGATGCCCGAAACATGCAGAGCGTTACACAGCTTACCACAAGCCGCCAGCACTGACCAGGATGTACAGAACTAACAACTATGTTTATCTCGTTCAAAGCTTGAAAAGGGTCGGGGTATACTATGGTAGGCGGTGAGGATAGCGCTCGGGCGATGTATGTCTGCCATCGGGCACGAAAGAGCACCATATGCTTTGATTACACAGTATGGAGTAGCACACGGTGGCCAAGGAGCATAGGCACACCACGCTCTTGGTTTCTGGGATTCCTGGTCTTCTTTCGTTGTGAATAACCTTTGTTGGTTTGGCTCGTCACCTAGTATGGGTATCTTCAGCAGTCCAGACCGCAAGTTTTGTCGTGCAGATCGTCCTGGCAACGCCGACAATCCTGCCGGAATACGACAAATAGTCAACCTGCTCGGTGCAATGTTAGAGGAGGGAGCACCATCGAAGCCAATAATGCACGCTTTTACAGCCAATTGGCTTGGCGTACATGGCTTGCGCCCGACCGACCAACCCGCGACAAGACCCATAGCCCACATCTCTCTTCTGACTCCATCCCACCGCCATGAGGGATCGGTAGGATTGAATCAATTCTTTCAAAGATGCTAGGTGGGAGCTGATGCTTGATGTGACATTCAACTTTAGTGAGTGGGCATCTGCGAGCTTTGGACAAAGGTGTCTTCTGAGATTCAGACTACGCATTGCCGACCAGTGGAGCTTCGACTCCATGAAGAGACCAGTAGATAGTCGCTATAAAATCTATTCATTTGTTCTTATTCTTATAAGCTACACTTCTTTTTAGCTGCTTTCAGCCTGTCGTGCTAATTGAGTTCTGTAGGCTTTTGACCGATACCCAGTACAGTCAGAGAATCTCTTTTGCGGGTCGATTAAGAGCGAGCCAACTGGGACTGATTTCATCCTATACTAATGCACTCTGATCTGATCTAATCTAATCTTGTGGCCTTGGAGCGGACGGCAAGAACAGTTTCGGCCAAGTGGAAATAGGTTGCGCGTGCCGTGCTCGTGTCTTTGATGATTGTTCCATGCGTCTAAGAAGAAGCGGGCAACCCTTGTACGGGTTTTAAATGCTTCCATAGACGTCACATGAGACATTGCATCGTGCAAGGAGACTGTCAACGATTAATTCTTATTACAGCATAGGAAACAGGTTCTGAACATGTTGATGGCGTAGGTAATGGCCTGGTAATGCCGCACTGACCGGAGTGTGAGTGTAGCCAACATCAGTAATCAGCCGCAATTAACGATGCGTCATTCCTTTCGTGACGGAAGCCATCAGAGTCTATGATGTCTCGTCACAATTTGGCTAAATCTTCGACCTGCATTTTCATTGTCTCTACTGTCCCTGCGTTACCAAGGCTTTGAAAACGCTCTCTGGTACACTGACCCGCAATCCTTCTGCCGTTTCCGTAAATGAAAGGTGACAGGCGGCATGGGGAACCCATCTGAAACTGTTCTCAGGATAGCCCGCATATCATCTTGCAATATCCATTGAGGGCAGGTATGGCCCTGCATGAGAAGTTCCAGAAGAAGAATGCGCCGTAGAGAGCGCCGAGCCAATAGCCATCATCAGAGACAGCATATCCAATCCACCATGCAATACATCCGCCAAAATTGATACGTCTAGCATATCGCCACAGATCCTTTGTATATACCTTGCCTTTACTCTTTGAAAGAGCTTCTAAGCTCAATTTCTGAAACGCGCTCGTGAGTTCAGTGAGCATACCAGCAACGTAGAGCATGCAGCCAACAAGAAGGGATAGCCTTGCCAGCGGTGTAACACAGCTTGTAGGCCTCGTCAGAAGGAAAGCATATGAGATGACGCTGTTGAAAAGTGCATTAGAAGCCCCAGCAGCAGCCGCAAGTCCAAACGCCATGGGCTCACCAGACATGCACGCTAGCCCTCATTGACCCGTATGGTTCTTTTTCAATCGAGAGAAGTCACGTAACACATGTGGCAATGCTCATTTCTCACCGGTGTCATTATTCCTCTTGAAATTTCCAGGATCTAGTCAAAAGTTAAGCACAAGACTCAGTGCAACCTTGCAGTGGCTAGCGGAAGTTCTCTTCACCTTCAGGCTATTATCTTTACACAGAAGTCTGATCTATTGCAAGCTTGAAATCCGCCAAAAAACGCCACATTCCAGCCTGTCTCCAACCCTTTTCCTTCCAGTCGTTCGCAGAAGCTGGATAGAAGTCTAAGACGTCCAACAAAGAGCGATCATGAGCTATGATAGTCAAGACATTGCTATTGGCGTCGAACTCAGTCAATTTCTCAATGGTCGTTTGCGTCTCAACATAATCTTGCAAGAGTCCCGGGTCCTCTTTTGGTCTGTAGAACGGCTGCGTAGTCGACTTCAGGGGGTGTATCGCTTGGAACAGGGAACCAGGGCAGAATCCTCCGGGAGTGAATGGAGGGTCTGAGATCGGAGATGGAGAGATCGTGGCCGGAATAGGTAAATATTGCGTTGGTCGAAATTCTCCGCAATAATGACAGGCATCGCCACCCATAAAGATGAACGTTGTTGGGGTGGTACGTGCGAGTGCGCAGAGATGTCCTACTGTGTGCTATCAATAACGCGTTAGCTTGCACTGTACAGCAAGACCTTGACATCACGACAAGTAAGTCCCTTTTGAGCCAACACAACTTACTCCAGGTGCGTTGAGAAGGTAGAAGCTGCCATCTCCGAAATAGTCCAGAGCATCGAAGCGCCCAAGCTTCACCGTTGCTGCGGTCGTGAAATCGAGCTCTCGTAAAGGGCGGTCTCTGTAGCCGCGTCAGATCCAAATATGGAAACATGTCGGTATAACTGACTTGTAGTCCGTCTCTAAGATTGGGCTGTTCTCGTTAGCAGGGTATCCAGGCACAAGCGCGTCGGAAAATCCCGGTCCAACAACAAGCTCGGTGTGGGGAGCGAAGCGCGAGGTATCGCCAACGTGGCCAAAATGCCAGTGACTTTGTTTGCTTGTTAGCGAGATTATATGTGGCAGGTGGATCTACGTGCCTCCAAATGACCGCGTCTATTTCTTCCTTGCTCACACCACCTTCCTCCAAGAGATCAACTACATCTTTGTCCCCATCGATCTTCACACCTGCAGTGTCAAATAACTTGAGTAGCATTGGTGAAAAGTTCTCCCAATCTTTGCGAATGCCGAGGTCGAATATAACTTTGCGGCCAGACTCGTGCTCAATAAGGAACGGGTAGGCTGGAGAATTGGCTAGGTTCTCATGGCCTGGGATGGCAGGCTCAAGGAAGGCAGCCGCAGGTACAGATGCTCTTGTACCAGTGTCGATAACTCGGACAGTGACACTGACCTGTGAGTCAGGTATATCAAGATGCGGGGGGCTAATTGCGTTGTTTGACATCTTTGAAGTCAGTTTGGAAGGGAGATGCTTAAGATGGCTGGCATCTACTCAGTGACAGCTGGGTCGCTATATATACGTGAAAGCTGGTACGATGGCCGGGCTAAGCACCTTGCGCTAACCGTCACGTGTTGATCGCTAATCTCAATACACGCATCAGGCAAAAGGAGGTAAGTCCTGGTTCGAACGTCTATCGCGCACGATTTGGTGCCCTGGACTGAGAAAAGGACCGATGGCGCTGCGGAACTCCACGGGGTCCGCTTGCTGACCATGTTTTCCCTAGCGACATCTTTCTCAATGCCCGAAGAGGGATGCGATGCGTCCCGAACAGTGCAAGTGAGCAGTCACAACTCTTTCTGAAACGAATGTGCAGTATTTATGTACAGTGATTATAAATGCACATTTGTAAGTTTCAGTATTCCTCGCATGCAATATCGGAGATAGGAGCTAGTCGACGATGTAGCCTCAAATCTCAATGTCGCCATCAGAAACTTTCTGCCGCCTTCAACTGGATATTGGTTCTTGCTGGTTTCGTACGGACGCTATCACATTCTTTTTTTTTAAATAAAGGTCTACATATCGTCGCCCTTTTCACCTGCTACACAAAAAGCCAGTATCTGCTGGATCTGTCTCGACGTCGCAAATCGCAACTCATAAAAATTCAAGCGTGTAAGCCTATCTAACCTCCTGAAACTCAGTTTTGACCAATTGTTCACCTCCAGGAAGGAAGACGAAGACGTTCGGTCCATCAATCCTCCACCAAGTTAGGAACCTTCATAGAGCCTGCATCGACCACAGGGGCCCTTATGAAGCGAATAATCGATTGGCTATATTTGCGTGCATACTCAACACCAAAATCCATTTGGATTGCAGATGCAGAGTATGATGGCTCTGGCACTGAAGAAGATCCTTTCGTTGTTGACTGGCTGCCTTGCGATCCCTCCAACCCCTTGACATTCTCATCTATCCGCAAATGGAGTCTGACATTACTCAGCTCCATATCTGCGCTGTCTGTTGCTTTTGTGTCCTCTGCCTATAGTGGTGGTAGCAAAGGCATCATGTCCGATTTCGGAATCTCGCAAGACGTTGTCACTCTAGGACTCTCTTTGTTCGTGCTGGGACTGGCGATCGGCCCTTTGCTCTGGGGTCCTTTAAGCGGTATGATTATGTCAAGGCTCTTCTGCTAGTCTTGCTAAGATGTGTACAGAGCTCTACGGTCGACAATATGTGTTCATCTGTACCTACGCGATGCTGACAGTCTTCAATATCGCCGTTGCAGTCGCGCCGAATGGCAGGAGTCTCGTAGTTTTCCGTTTTCTTGCTGGAGCCTTTGGCTCTTCTTACCAAACAAATGCAGGAGGCGTGATCGCAGATATGTTCGAAGCCAGGGAGCGAGGGCTAGCCCTTACGCTCTTTGCCGCTGCACCATTCTTAGGTCCCGTCATCGGCCCGATAGGTATGTCTCCAGAACAGTATCAATTCAGGTTTCGTTGGGCACTTGGTAACTTTGCATGATAATAGTAAGCGGATTCGTTAATCAGAACCTTGGCTGGCGCTGGGTCCAGGGCGTCATGGCGATATTCACCGGTGCAGCCTGGGTAGCGGGTGCGTTGTTCATCCCTGAGACGTACGCACCAGCGCTACTCCAACGGCGTGCCGCCAGTCTTTCCAGACTCAAAGGCATGCAATACCGGAGTAGATTTGAGACCACGAGTGGGAGGATTGAGCCCAAGGCAGCCTTCAAGAAGGCTATGTCTCGACCATGGATACTGCTGTTTCGGGAACCGATCGTGTTTCTCCTCTCTATTTACGTCGCGGTAGGTTACCGGGATGTCATAGGTATCTGGTAAAAGCTGACACAGGGCCCCAGATCCTTTATGGAACACTCTATATGTTATTCCCCGCATTTCCGATCGTCTATCAAGAAGCCCGGGGTTGGTCTGACAGCACCGGTGGTTTAGCTTTCATCGGCCTCGCGGTAGGTATGGTGTGCTCAGTTATCTACTCCATTTTTGAGAACCAACGCTACAGCAACTTGCTGGGATCGGAGTGTTCAGGTCGGGCTCAACCTGAAGCCCGCTTGCCTCCTGGTATCGTGGGGGCAGTCGCAATCCCAGTCGGACTCTTCTGGTTTGCATGGACAAACGACACCGGGAAACACTGGCTCATCAGTATCGCTGCTGGGATTCCGCTTGGATTTGGCGTTGTGCTTGTCATCCTGTCAGTCGTTAACTACTTGGTAGACTCGTACACCGTTTTTGCTGCATCCGTCCTCGCCGCGAACGCGGTTTTGAGGTCTATATTTGGAGCTGCATTCCCCCTGTTCACGGTTCAAATGTACAGAAGACTCGGTGTCCACTGGGCTTCGTCAATTCCCGCCTTCTTGGCATTGGCGTGTCTGCCGTTCCCAATTCTGTTCTACATATTTGGCGCGTCCATTCGTGCTCGGTGCAGATTTGCATCAGAAGCTGCGGAATCAACGAGAAAATTGCCAGGGCAGCCGGAGGCGGACACGATCGTTGGGGAACATGAAAATTCCAGTCGTGTCTAAGTAATCAAAATCTACTGCTCAATCACACCGCTACTTTCGGTCTTCATTCGTCAATACCGTATAGCTAAGCAAGGCGCTGAGACACAATCAAATTCAGAGTGTCTACTCAATTGGTCATTCTTGGGCCTTCATATCACAGCATTAGCCTCCAGTGCGTCGTATTGACACTAGAGGAAGAAAAGCTATGTGCTTGATGCACTTGCCGGTTTGCAAACTCTAAAAATAGCTTAATCGAGCTGCCAATATCTATAATCTAAGTTCTGCTCGGGGAGAATATATGGGCGCGATTCAAACCCATTATGCCCTCTGCGATGGCCAATGCGTCCATTGCTCTACTCCTCAAATCGGATGAAGGAGTCCATAGTATTTCGGCATGACATGAGGCTTCTCATCGCATTCGAGATACTATCCTTTACCAGCATTGTATTGGCCTCCTATTACATGGTTAGTACTGATATTTTCGAAGCAGAGCCGTCGCACCTCAACGCTTTTCCACGCTACAATCCCAGCAAAGGAGCCCTCTGTTTGGCCAACGCCCCACCCACGCCATTCCTCAACATTGCCCCTTTTGTGTATGAGAGATTCTAGGTATCTATCCCATGCGCTGCTGATATCCGCTTGGTGATCAGCAACGCCAGTAAAGATTTGTATAATTCCACCCTCTGTAGGGACTTCAGGCTTGGCTCGGTCACTGCCAGACTCGAACAGCATAGGCGTTGCTTTCTGTGATGCTAAAGGCATAGCGATCCGTAGGAACTCTTGGAAAACAGGGGACCCTGGGAAAAACGCTCGAAAGCTTTCTATGTTATCCCACACTGCAACCATTAGTCTCTCGTTCAGATCTAATTCTAGGAAGATCAGGGATTGCGTACCAATGCACAGGACTCCACGGTGCTCGTGCGATACATCTTTGCCGTTGCTCCTAAGAACACGACCAAAGCGGCGTAGCAAAACACCTTCAGCTTTGTCGAAAGCCTTTGTGTTCGCGAGCAGAGTCTGGAAGGCTTGTTCAGCTACTTCCGGCTTGAGGTGGAAGAAAATGAGTTCAGTAATCGACATTGCCAGCAGTAAATGATGAGCAGAGTTGTTTGTTTGTATGGTGAGCGCAAGCAGTGACGATTGAGAGATGTTATAAGCAAGACCAATGCATCAGGCCGGCCAAAAGAGGAAGACTTCAGATTAACCCTGGCGTGGTAAGATTGCGTTTGCACACAGACCTGGCCCAGCGCAACTGAGCAAGGGCAAGGAGTGAGTGCATGTGTTGGCTTGCAGACACTGCCACGGTCTGCTTCTGTGCACGAATAGCTCATGTACGCTAACCGAAGGTTGTTGTCCCTGCAGTAACAGACATCGGACCGACTGTGGCTGCACTAAAATTGCCTCTGATTGTCGTAAATACAGCTGATGCCCCGCGGTTTTCTGGTCCAAAACCTCCCTCGCTGTTCTTCCTGTCAGCGATCACAGGGTTCCCGGCCGACGAAGCCATACTGACAGTGTAAGGGAACTCGCTTGTACAAATTTTGTTTTAGTCATTTGAACTTATGCTTTACATCGACATTCATGTCAGGCTCACTGGAACAGCTCCATATACAGTGTGTTCCTACGTCAAGCGTTGATGCTGCACTGGTCTGATCTGGACGTCAGATCATACAGACGAGGTGGATACGGACATCGCAACACTATCAATACTTGCTTCTCGATAGTGTTCATCGACAACAGATTTTCTGGGGTTTTCATGCTCGCCAACTGATGACTCTTATGCTTGGCAATTGAGACATCTCGGATTTAAGAGACCAATGCCGAGCGCCAACGGCGAGCTTCGGTCCTCAAAGTGTAGTTCGAGCGTGGTGACTTGATTCCCGTCCCCACCGTGACAGATTACAAGGCCGAGGATCTGGCTCATCTTACCGCGAACTCCGGAGAGCATTGACTTTCTGTATCGAGCTTACGCTAAATTAGGCTTGCTTTAGAGATGCATATGCTTTGCTCAGAGCGCGATATTGGCTCGGGCTTAAGTTTTTGCCGTCTCGCAGCTTCTGGGAGCTACCAGAAAACAAGGGTTACTGAACCTCTAAAACAAATACATAAATGTGAAAGCCATATTAACAACTGATAGAGCGTATGTATGGATTGCTCTACTTGCGAGTATATTCCATTCCGGCTGCGTGCTTGGTGCTTGATTGGCGTTCGTTTCACATGTGGCTTAATTTGGCCGACCAGCACGTCTTAGTATAGCTTTGCGTTTCAAGCGAATGCTCCTATAGCATCAGTCCAGAGCGTATATATCACAGAAATACACCGTACCATCCGCATGTGCTGCAGCAGCAAAAATTCTTGGGGGCTGCAATGCCGGCGCGCTTGAATCTCACTCCTTCCGCAACGTCCGCAGCGCTTGTAGGCGCACACTGTTGCCGTGAGCTGTTTAACCTCTCCGCCAACAAGAATCTCAGAGCTTCTTGTCTACTACAGCGAATATTGCGTCAGCATTTCTTATTTGCACTGAACACCCTTGAGTCAGTTGAGCTTTTCCGCTCCATACAACGATTCTATCTTTCTCCAAGCATTCGGCTAGTGCTGGTGGCTGCGTATGCGGGAAATCCCAAGCACAAACAAACAAGCAGCCAAGTCGTTTAAGGCCTCGAGGCCCCACTGCGGTTGATTACTGCCAACTGTGCCCTACGTAATATCAATTGGCGTTGTTCGGAGCAAACCATGTTGTAGTCTTCCAACGAAGATCTGCGATAAAAATACTTGAAAAGTACTGGATCAGCTGGCGAAATGTCGGGAGTGACGAATATCATCTTATACCTGCCTGAATTGCACTAGCATTGGTGTGAGATTGTGATCGAGGCCCGGGCGCTATGAGTCTACATTGTTTGTGAGTCAACCCTAACAGCTCGGGATAGAGAATGCTCTGAGGTGGTAAATGAGACACATCCCATGAGATAACCCGCTTTATTACTCCCACTCCGTTGTGGCTTATCGAAACAGCTCTGCATTTATTCTACCCTTTCGAAGGAGTGACAAAGCCACCACTGCAAACTCGTAGCAGGCCCTTACCTTGGACACCGCCTGCCAGGACCAACCAACTCTCAACAGCTTCGATTCATGGACTCTACATTACCTCCTAACGGAGGTGGAAGGGCATGGATGCAAGTCTTCTGCGCCTGGCTCGGCATCCTCAATACCTGGGGCTTCGTCAACGCTTTTGGGGCGTTCCAAACCTACTACACAAGCGTTCTGCCAGAGTCTCCATCAGCAATCTCTTGGATTGGCAGCATACAAGCATGCTTGATGTTTGCTGTGGGCACGGTTTCCGGATACGCGCTCGATGCTGGCTTCTTTCGGTCGACCATTGTGGTTGGCATGTCCCTCCAGCTTCTCGGCATCTTCACCATGAGTGCCGCGAGCACATATTGGCAATTAGTCCTCACGCATGGTGTATGCACAGGTTTAGGAGGAGGCATCTTCTTCGTCCCTGTTATGGGACTTGTAAGCACATATTTCACAAAAAAAAGGGGTTTAGCGTTGGGCATTGTCACGACAGGAACATCTGCAGGTGGGCTTATCTATCCTTTCGTTGTTCAGCAGCTCATAAACAGGGTTGGCTTTGGATGGACAGTCAGGGTACTTGGGTTCATGAACTTAGCAAGCCTGGCGGTTGTGGCTGCTTTCATGAAGCCTAGATTGGCTCCAGGGTCACGGCGACCGCTTGTTGATAAGGCTGCATTCAGAGACGTTCCATATATGCTGCATGCTCTGGGTTTGTGCTTATTAATGCCTCCGGTGTACTTCGTTTTCTATTATGTAAGAAAGCCATCTTCTGCTTCTTATGCATTTGTCGCTGACTTCAAAATTAGGTAGCTTCCTATGCAAGAGAAGAGCTGAGCATGGGATACACAGCTTCCCTGAATCTCGTGATTATCCTCAATGGTATTGGGGTTCCAGCTAGAATCATACCAGGATACATTTCAGATCGTTATATTGGTGTACTCAACACGTTGGTGCTCTGTCTGCTGGCAAACGTGGTTGTGCTGTGGTGCTGGTTACTTGTAACATCGATACCCGGATACTACGCGTACATTGCGGTTTACGGGATATCGGCTGCTTCATTCCAGTCTCTGTTTTCGACCACCATCGCAGCCTACTGCCATGATATGACTAAGATCGGCACAAGGTTGGGCATGGCCTTTACCGCAATGGGAGTGGCGACTCTCGTCGGGGGTCCAATATCGGGGGCTTTACTCAAGGGTGGTGGAAGTTACATTGCGCCGATCTGCTGGAATGCTGCACTGATGATCTGCGGCACTGGAATGGTGATTGCAGCGCGAGTTTGGGAGCATGGCTGGAGATGGACGACTATATGCTGATGAAGTATGACCAGGAAGATACTGTGTATCAAGATGCGCGCCCAGTCGAAGATTGCATGTAGACAGCTTCGTGGCAATAGATCGACGCTTCAATACCATGGTGCAATACCGCGACTTGTAAAAAGCTGGCAGCTCTGTTGTTCAGCACCGAAAACTTTGTTGGATCGACACTCCAGGCTGTTTCAGTAATGCATTTAGCGTGAATCAGCGACAACCTGCCAATTATCTGCTTGTTTTCTAGTCTGTGATTTACTCATACGTAGCTATATGCTACGCAGTAGGCGCAACGGACAGCCTGTCTCTGACACTCCATCTACACCTGGATTAGATGGCGTCTTGGTGATCTGAGCATATGGCGATTAGCTTCCCTATTCATCAGTTGGGTCTCTACGTTCCTGTGCGACCGCACTCTTAGGCCGATATCTTTCAAAAATACCAAATTATACGCCTTTCAACAGTTGTCTAGCTCGCTAGCACAGCTTATGTGGAAGACATTGCGGCGCATTCAATCGTAACGAGCTCAATTGCTCACAACAGCGCCCAGCCGCCGACAGTTTGGCCGAAACGTAGAGCCAATACAACGAGTACCTTCTTTTGTATCTGTTCAAAGCTAGAACATCCGCCCAAACCCCTATGATAGAACATCTCCGTTCTGATTGGGCACTTGTAGTGACTTACGCATGGCTTGCTCCGTAAAGTCAGTGAGCTTGTGCGCGCTCATCATTCGTAGGCGTCGGACGATCAACGAATATCGAATGGTAACGACGTCATGATAACTCTTATAAGGCATTCAGTTGCGGTGTTCACATGGACATTGACTTTCCGCACTGGGAACCATTGCAAATGTCGCCACTTCCTGTCGGAGTCTCCGAGGTGAATCTGGAAATTGTTTACCAATCTGAATGACAAGGGGGGGCGGCAGCAACAGCGGACTTTTGTATTATCGGGCCTTTCGAACGCTCGCCCGTGTATCTAGCAAATTAGGCGTTGACTACCAGCTCCGGAAAGCTTGTCTCGTGGTGAATCTCGTTCGAAAGTCGCTTTTCGCACTGTTCTAGGCGCGCTAGAGCTAAGGCATTTTCGATCCAGAAATAAAGAACACCTTTGAGATAGTATGAAATGCTGGTTTTGTGACTTTTGATGATATCAATCCATAGTATTGGACTTGGTGTGGCTCGACGCAGATTTGGAGCTGCCTAATCTACGAGGGTGTCGTCGTTGTCTAAGGGGAAACCAGGCATAAAGTCTTCAGAGGCAAAAAAAAGGGAAAGCGCCGGTTTGTAGTCGCTGTTGCGTGACATCTAATGTCACGTAACAGCGACTTGAGAGCTCAGTGTACTATCCAGCCACTCCGCAAGCCCAAACACCATCTGCACCTTCTATCTTCTCAGTGGTTTAGTAAGTGTCTGGCGTCCATCTTAGCGTGTTACAACTTAACGCTCGTGGCCACTGGCAAGCATCTCCAACTCTCTGGTCGTGGGATCTACCCTGAATTGGGCTATCGCAATACATTTCGGTAGCCTATCGTGGCGGGCTCGTTGACCGTCTATGTCGTGAAGCGTCTGGACGGTGCTCCAGACGCGCACAAGTGAAAGCGCAGGCGCATGTCGCGCTCAAGCCCAAGTGCTAGCACAAACATGCATCCGGAGGAACCTCGTCGGCACTAAAATAACATGTGACTCAGACAAGTAGTCTGGATTTTGGTCAACACGGGTGATCAAAACACGAATCATACCTGGCGAAGAGGTACATGTGATCTTATCAGCCAGAGCGCACAGGCTGTTGCAAGGTAACATTTTGCAACGGGGAATGCCGACTGCAGTAAAAACGTTGCAGTTTGGTCTGCACGGTCCACAGCAGAAGGGGAAGCACAAACTTGTCGAAACATACGCCTTGCGCACAGGCGCTTGATTCAATGGGACTACTTCGAGAAAAGAGAGCGTTTTCTGCAAATAGCATGAGACTGTTTCCAATAGGAGTTGTTGCATCCTTGAGGCCGGCTCCTCATCCCAAGCCCCAAGAGCGATGGCACGGGTCGATCATTGGCGCATTAGTCATTCGCGATTCCTGCTCCTCAAAGCCTGCAGGCGCCAACAGGCCTTAGTGCTTACCGACATCCGAGCGAGATTCGCATTGGAATTTGCAGGCTAACATCTAGGACCAAGCAAGTCTCAGCTCAGCGATTCGTGTACAAACACCCCTTTACCTGCTGCCCTCCGATGTAATACGTGCAGCCATTGTCGCAAACCTGAGGTCAGGGGACCGTCTTTGGGAGTACGCTGTGATCCCTGATCAATTACACGCGATTCTATCTGTGACACAATACGGGCACCATCAGGTAGCGTTTTTAGATTGAAACATATGACATCAATTCTTTGCTGCCAATGAAGCCCGCGCTACAGTCGTACCGCCAGAGGAGGCGATCCGGTTTCATGCTCGACCAGATGCTTCTGCGCGACTCCCTTGACTCTCCTCCATGGGTGACCAATAGCTATAGGAGCGAGCGCCGAAGCAGTCCCATTCCCCATCTGAGGCTACATTGAACGTGAAGCAGCCTCTCGAGTGCACGGCTAGACAACTCGATGCCCACTCAAGCCTTCCAGGCCTTTTGCACAAATGCTTCGACGTCACTCAGCAACTCCGCCGGGCACTCCAAGGCCGCAAAGTGTCCTCCCCTCTTGTGCTTCTGGTAGTAGACCAAGTTACCGATAGTTCGTACCATCACCTCCAGACCAGGAAAAATCTCACAAGGGAAATGGGAGAAGCCAAGAGGCTTGTTGATATATGGATCCGACTTCAGTTCGACCTGTGGTGTCTCGCCACCGAAGATAGCACGGTATGTGTAGATGGATCGTGGAAAACACTGTGTGAACCAGTACAGAGAGACGTTTGTCAGGATAGTATCAAGCGCTGGGTCAGCGTCGGACCATTCTAAGAATTTCTCGCCAATCCTGTCGAGAAATCAGTGAGTTTCTTGATGTGTAAATACAGGAGAGCATGAAATAGTACGCACCATGCTAGTAAAGCAAGGGGAGATGAGGACAGTACTTGACCTATCGTGCTGGGCCGTGTACCGTGCTCGTATGCGTAGGCGGAGCCATCCTCCGTCCACTTCTGCGCACGCTTGACATGTTCTTTTTCTTTTTCGCTTAGTTCGATACCCTTAGGCGGTTCGATTTGCTGCAGCAAGTTCACTGCGGTTCGAGAAGTCAGTAGTGCAATTGCATATCTGTGGATAAGGAATCTTACAGTGAACTGCCACGCATGAGTCATGCTTGAGAGCTAGAGTCGTTGCTACGAAGCTACCCACATCCCCTCCCTGTGCAATGTACCTATGGAATCCTAAGGTGTTCATCAACTTGTCCATGACTCTTGCAGCATCTTCCTTCGTGTACCCTCTGTCCAATGGCAGTTGTCCACTTAGGGTATAGCCAGGTAGCGATGGGATAACAACATGGTACGGTAGGTCCTTCGTTCGATACTTTTCTCTGATCAGTGCAGCCATGGGCAGAAATTCAATGAAGCTTCCTGGCCAGCCGTGCATAAAAAGAATAGGAATTGCATCGTCGCGTGCCGAAAAGAGCGCGATGAAGTGGATATTCAGGCCTTCAATCTCCGTGGTGAAGTTAGGAAATGAATTGATATGCTCTTCCTGGGCACGCCAGTCGTACTTGTTCAGCCAGTAGTCTTTTGCATTATGTAGCCACTGGCGTGTAACACCATAGCTACGATCTTCTTGACGACTTTCCCATGTTGGTAGGGCAACGGGCGAAAGTTTGAGAAGCTGCTGGAAAGACTTTATGTCTGCGTCAGAGATGCTGAGCTTAAAAGGCTCTACGGTGGTTGGTAGTGCGTAAAGCATGGTGAACGAGACACACAGTGTGGGTGTGCACGAGAGGTAGTATAAAAATGTACACAAGCTGTGCTCGAGTATCGCGGTGCTTATATAAGCAACGAGTGGAGAAAAGCATCATGATTTCTAAGCAGCATTGAGCGGTTACAATTGCCATGCGCAGTTTTTGCTGGTGCTTCCAGATGCCTTTACATGGAAGGCTAGTACGAAACCAGCGGATGGATGTGAAGAGCCGATAAAGCGCCGATTGGGCCTTTTAGCACTCGAGCGGGATACGAACAACCATGGAAACGATATTTTTATGTTCAGTCCAATATTGGTGAGTAGAGAACCCGGAATTGGCTCAGCTTCACCATCGGCCGTGATACAGTCAGATCAATCGTCAACTGTCTTTTTTCTGCTGTAGTGTCGTCAGAGTCGCTTCGCCATTCCTGAAACATCAGCTTAGTGTGTTGTAGACTCAATCACCCATGCAGAGGTGCTTACAGTCTCCATAAAATCTGACTCCAGAGTTATTTACGAGCTTTACTTAAACTGTAGCTGTGTGCATTGATTTTCTATCATCATTTTTCTTATCACAAGATACCCGTCGAGCTAAAAAAGCTTAGGATGTCGAAATCCACCAACTAGTTCGCTGTCTATTACAGTATGAATCGTAAGATTTATTAATGCATTAAGGACTTACGTCGTTACCTGTAGCTCCTGTACCGTGTGATAGCATCTATAAGACCTAGAGCTCTTAGCACGAATGTTCACGCTGCGTTGATTCTAGTAAAAGGTCGATGGCTTATCGAGGGCGCTAATACCAAATCACTTGCCTCCCTAGCCTTAGAATATATAAGACAGTTGCTTGCTTTGTTAGTAATTCTAGGCCCTCTAGAAGAACCGTCAGTTGGATATTACTAACATTGCCTAGACCCAGTGTTTGGGATCCAGTTGCCCGTTGTTAACAGGAATTTGTGTAGTGTATAAAAGCCTAAAAGATTGAGACTCATCTGCTAGAGGTAAGGTAAAGTCTACCTTAGAAGTCTGTTTGTGTTAACTTACTTTGTTACGAAAGGACTTAGGGCAACAACCATCAGCAATACTCTGTACGGCTACTTGGATAGTAAGCAACCTATATGGCCAATATTCAGTCATAGCAGCTAGAATTCAACCTTGGAATCTTAATTTATGTATATGATTTGATGGCTTCCATGTGTTAGGTGCCAATGCGGTCAATAAAGCACTTAACATCTGTCGTCCCTATTAAGAGGTTGAGCAACGTCTAAAGAAGATGGGCACATACTGATCAGCCCAAGACGCGGACGGGGTGTTCCTCTTCGCAAGTACGCCGGTCATCGCCTAGCTGTAGGGGGCAACTTCCTAATGGAACTGCCTCGCTGCGCAGCGCTGACGTGTCCTGTGCATAAGTCATTGAATCTGGCGCTAGACACACCCTGTCGTACCCTCATTCGGCGAGACCTAGTGGTACGGTCAACCTGGCAGAATGCAAAATTTTCGTCCGGCAGCTGCATAAATGTATCTTTAGAACAGTCGTAAGTCTTGACGTGTGTTCGACGTTTTAGGCTTGCGATAAGAAGGAAAAGCCCCGACATCCGCATATATTGCACATTGTGGTGGCGGCATTGAGCAGATGCATCAAACCACACATACCTGCACGCTTACTCCTCGGAATGTTGTGTACCTTTGCTGCGGAGATGCAGATCTGCTCAGCTTTGTATCACAATCGGCGGCGCAACTTTGTTTGCCCAACACTTTTGTTGGTCGTATTGGCTACTCTACTTTTCGTCTGCTACGAACGAGCTACCAGTCCTCGACTGCAGAGGTTCAGTATAACCCAAAGAACCGAGTTGACAAAGAAAGCAGCAGGCAACCAGACACTAGGCTTCAACTCTATCAGGTTTATCAACCTGGCGAACCGGTTCGACCGAGCCGATGCTCTTAGAGTTCAAGCCTATCTATCTGGACTCGATGTCCAAGAAAATAGCGCGATTGTTCCTGATCGATTGAATACTGTCGGCATGCCACCATCGAGTAACTCAGAGCAAAATGCCTTGAAGCCTGGAGAGAAAGGCTGCTGGAGAGCCCACGCGAACGTAAGCCCAGACCTGTCAACGTATCTTGATCTGATCAAGGCTGATGACTGGAGCTTCATAGATATGGTCAGAAATTGTCGAGAAGAAGTTACCGCCCGTACTAATTCTGGAGTCCGATGCAACTTGGGATATCGACGTTCGGAAAATTATGGCGTTGCTGAACGAGCATTTTACGGGCCTTCTTGCTCAGCTACAATCAAAGCCATTATATTCCGGACAGACTGGAAAAAAAAGTTCGGAAAAAAGTAACATGCAAGGTCCACGGAACAATGCTGAAGGAGACTCTTAGGCGCCGAATCCAGACGATCCATGGCACTCAAGACATTGGGATTTGTTTTCCTTGGGCCACTGTTACGATAATCAGAAGTCGCCAACATCTTATGTTAGGTACACAGATCCATACGTACCAGAAGGCAAGACCTATTTTGGAGAGAAGCTTGGGCACGAGCGTGTTGTTCACCAATCTGGTGGATTCGCTTGCACGACCGCTTATGCAATTACCTAGCGGGGCGCGGCGAAGCTTCTATTACGCACTGCATTTAACTTTGAGTTGCCGGTGGATTTGATAATCAAAAGCATGATTGCTAATGGCGAGCTTGTTGCATACACAACAATCCTGACTGTTATGGCGCAATGGCATTATATCAAAGGCCTTGGTATGGAACATCGCGGCGCAAACAGTGACATACAAGGGACAAAGGTTGAAGATACTGAGCAAAAAGGTGGCTTCATGGGACTTTTGGCTGGTGGTAAAGTGGATCTATCCGGGTGGGATACCGCTAGGAGAGCCAAGAGTGTGTGGACTGTGAAACCATCGCATCCGGACATAGCATTCAACAGAATGGCACTACAAGTTGCTTGGGACATCATATTCGGACAAGACAAGGATATTGAGGCGACATATCCGTGATCATTCACGTCCTCAAGCTATAGTCTTGGACACACGCATCTTGTAGAAGAAATATTTTGTAAAGGAATCGGAACATCATGCCGCATTCTGCAAGCATTTCAGCGAGATACCCATCAGCTCATCGCACCCATCTAGACGCAGCAGCGTGATATATTCACATCCCAGGAATAGCCCCCAATTTTATTACTTCGATAACGAGCTTCCGCTCTGTGATGGTACAGCTTTTGTTCGATCTGTTGGGTGCCTGCACCTTCTGCAAAAGTCGATCCATCGCGACTTTGGTGCAACATTGATATGTGGAGATCTTACCTCGCCAGTGCAGTTTGGGCATATATTCTGTGACGATGGAGGCAAAAGATAGACATGGCGCAGGCTAATAACCCTGAAACCAAGCGCGTGATAGATGATACAAGTATTGACCGCATGTTTCATTATCGGCAGTCAGCTGTTCAGTAGCCACAATGACAGAAACTTACATCACAGGCGAACGTGTGGACCATCTAGCTGAGTACGCAGTGGCAATTTAGAGATGTTCAAAGTGTAGCGTCTTGCACTGTTGTGTCAACAGGTATGTGCCCCGCGACAAACGCTAGCATGCCAAAACGATAGCAAATGGATTCAATAGTTACGCAGATTGCTTCCACGTATCAACAAATTGACAAGCTGTACCTCCACAAATATTGGTGCACAGGGCGGGATCGATGTGGCAAACCGACCGATGTTATTGTGGTCAAAAGTCCACAGCTCGACGCCAATGAGCATGTCGGCAAATGAATCCTGTCAGAGATCATCTGCAAGAGTTGCAAAGCTTTTTATAGAGATCGTTTATTCATTCAGAAGTCGGTAACGTGTATCCTAGGAATTGCTCGCATTGACCATCAATGTTCCACTTCTCGTCCTCGTGGATAGTCCTTGTATGCGCTCAAGGCATGTCAAAAGGTTACAGCCAGCCTGCCCTTGAGGTTGGGTTTCATATAAACGTCAGCAACGTTCAGTGTATCTTTAAGCAACAGCAATAAAACATAGCTCTAAATCTTGTGCTTATTAACTACTTCTATTATCTAAAGAGCAGAGTATAAGTCTGTAAATAGCAACTTCTTAATACTTATCTCTTTGAATACTAGCGCAAAGGAATTTAAAATAGAGTTCTTCTTCTAACAATCTAAGTAGAATATAAATATTTTTAGTTAAATAAGGTTTAAACTTTATTTGTTTATAGTAATAAAATAAAATTTAATTAAAACTATTCTAAGTTTAATAAAATCTATAATAGTAAAGATTTTTATTATAGCTTTCCTGTTAGTATAGTTAATAATAATAATCAAGCTTACTAAAATCTTACTAGCTAGTTTAAAACCTTATTCTTTATTATTAATAGTAATAGTATAATATCTAAAGACTTTAGCATATTAAATGCCTATTATACTAAGACTTCTAAT
>VWXS01000200.1:0-17748 GCA_028584115.1 Stagonosporopsis vannaccii
CCCGCCGCGCCTGCTTGCCCGTCCGCCAGCTCGCCCGCCCGCCAGCCAGCCAGCCAGCCCGCCCAGCGACGCCGCCGCCCGCTGCTCGCCGCGCCCGCGCCTGCACCGCCCCGGCTCCCCTGCGCCGTACATAGCAGCAGCCGTCCCCTCGCGGGCCCGACCGTTGTTGGCCATCGACCAGCTGGACTGCCGCTCGACACCACCGCCCGCGTCTCTCTTTGCCCGTGCTCTCTCTTCGCCAGCGCTCTCTTTGCCCGCGCTCTCTCTTCGCCTGCGCTCTCTTTGCCCGCGCTCTCTCTTCGCCTGCGCTCTCTTCTCGCCTGCGCTTTCCCTTGGCCCGCGCTTTCCCTTCGCCCACGCTCTCTCTCTGCTCCCGCCACGCTCCCGCGCTACATGCCCGCCTACGGCTTCTCCGGCTCGCCCTCTCTGAAAATGGAATCAGGATACGGCAACGGCTACTCCAGCCAGCGCGCCGCCTCGTTCAGCGTCGGCCGCATCATCGGCGACCCCTTTGCGCTGGCCACCATCTCCATCGGCATCGTGAGTCTGCCCACTGCCCTGCGACCGCCGCCGCGTGCGCCCACTGACCCTCGCAGCTCGCCTGGATCATCGCCTTCGTCGCCAGCATCATATCCGCCATCCGCGGCGGCTTCCCCAACTTCGCCTGGTGGACCCTGGTCTTCATGTTCTTCTGCATCGCCGGTGTCACCGTCACCGTCGCCTCGGACGCTGAGCGCACCTACCACGTCGCCGTATGTGTGCTTGCAGCCGCCGCCGCCGCCGTCGACGCCCATTGCTGACCCTCGCAGATTGTCGGCTTCCTGGCCGCCGGCCTCGTCTTCACCACCTCGTCGGTCAACTCGCTCGTCTACTCGCCCGTCGCCCCCTTTGAGGCCGCCGCCGCCGGCTACATTCTGCTGTCCATGATCGCCGTACGCTCGCCCCCAACGTGAAGCCCCCAACACGAAGCCCCCAACACGAGCCCTCCACCATGAAGCCGCGTGCTAACCCCCCGCCCAGATTGTCTGGATCTTCTACTACGGCTCCCAGCCCGCCGCCCGCCACCGCACCTTTGTCGACTCGTACGCCCTGCACAAGGAGCACCCCGGCTCGCGCTCCTCGCGGCCCATCTCCAACGGCTACACCAACCGCCCCCAGACACACATCTCCAGCCAGCAACCGCAAATGTACACGTCCGCCCAGCTCAACGGCTTCGAGACCTCCTCCCCCGTCTCCGGCTACCCCGGCGGCCCGCCCGGCGCCCAGGGCCGCAACAGCTCCGCCCCACCCTTTGGCGGCATCAACGCCCAGACCCCCGTCGCCGACGAGCCCGCCGAGCAGGGCATCGAGTACCCCTACCGCGCCAAGGCCATCTACAGCTACGAGGCCAACCCCGACGACGCCAACGAAATCTCCTTCCAGAAGCACGACATCCTCGAGGTCTCGGACGTCAGCGGCCGCTGGTGGCAGGCCAAGAAGCCCAACGGCGAGACGGGCATTGCCCCCAGCAACTACCTCATCCTGCTGTAGCGTCCTCACCGAGACTGGTTTCTCCCTTCGTCTGGACTACTAATGACCCCACCACGACTTTCCTAGTGTACGATATTTTCGATACGCGCACCTTTTGCGCCCGCCTCATCTACAAGTTTGCCTGCCTCTGCGCTGAGGAGGCGGTTTGGGCCCTTGTCGTTTTGGTGCGTGAGCTGAGAGCTGACGACGCCACTGCATTTCTAGACGTCTGGTCTGTTTGCAGCGTGCGCGCCAGCAGGAGAGAAAGAGAAGAGCAGGGCTTCACTTCCAACCTGCACGATACCCGGACCACAAATATGTCTGATCCTTGTTTTTATATAATTTCAAATCCGTCACTTCTTCTTGCTTTCTACCTTCTCTTCCTACTCCTCTGGCATCGCCCGTTTTAGCTTCTGCGGCTTCACCTCCAGCTTCTTCAAGCACCTTGTCTAGTGTCTCTTTCATCTATTCTGCTGTCTGCACTGCTTAAGCACAGCACTGGCGTTCCGGACGTTGTAGTTGGAGCCCACATACGAGGCTCCGAGTCGTAGACTGAACATGGACAGGCTAGTCTGCAATGCATCAAAAGTTGACAACATGCGAGTCTTGACGTGGTGTCGCTGTGCTGACGCATGCTTCCTGGGTAGCGCAAGCAGAGAAAGACATATGGGCGTGGTTCTTCGATAATCGAGTGTCTTGGACAAAGAACTGAAGAACCTCATGCACTCTTAGATTATCCAACCACAGCAAGGTCCGAGGATCCAATTGGACCGCGTGCGGACCCCGTGCGGATTGCATACGTTGTCCCCGTGCCCTGCTCCCTACTGCAGATAATCTTATACCTCTACCCACTCTATCTTGTAAAAGGCTACCTGCCTGCTTACCTGCTGTAGGTTGCCTAATGCCGTTACCTACTACATCCTCATAGCCGTCAAAGCTGCATCCCATTTCCTTCTGCTCCACAGGAGAGCTTCTGCTCCACAGGAGAGAAGTACGTCTTGGCCACTTCAACTCCCCCATCCAACACCTGCATCTACCCCTACAACTTCCCTCCTTCCACCGGCACCTCAACCACCTGATCCAGACCCTCGTACTTTGGCAAATCCAAGCCATACTTCTCCGCAGTCGCCGGCCCCAAGAACCTCCCCCCCACAAAATGCCGCCCCTTGAACCACTTCACCAACGGCTTCGGCGCCGTCAAACTGATCAGCGCAGGCGGCATGAACCCCTTCCCTGGCCCCTCCTCCCTCGGCCCATCCTCAATATCCCAACTCGACGGCGCATCAACAGCCAGCACGGGCACCCTAGTGTTGGCCAGCGCCTCAATAACAGAAGGAAACGGCTCTCGCACCTCGCCGCTGAACGAAAAGCCAAAAATCGCATCAACCACATGATCCGCCTCCCGCAACGCACCGGTAAAGTCCTCTGTAAACGGCACATTCAGGTCCTCCAGCTGCTTCCGCAGCCGCTGGTACAGCTCGTTCTTGCTCTGCTTGGGGTAGTACACCGTGGGTCTGTATCCGTAGTGGAACAGGTGGCGGGCTGCGACGAGGCCGTCGCCGCCGTTGTTGCCGGGCCCGCACGCGACGAGGATGCGCGGGCCCGAGCTGAGCGGGTGCAGCTTGAACAGCGCTTGGGACACGGATAGCCCGGCTAGTTCCATGAGTTGGTCGATGGAGAAGGCGCCTGTGGTCATGAGTTCTTGGTCCAACGCTGCGGCGGCTTTGGCGGAGAGAGTCTGGGGCTGTTAGGGTGGGGTGTTTGTATGTGTGGAGTTGGGCATGCTTGCTCGAAGTGCCATTGTGAGGGTCTGTTCTGGGGAGTGCGAAGTGCGGAGACAGGTCGTGGTTTGGGGTTATATGGTTGGAGGTACGATTACATCACAGCTCGAACGAGCACTTTCGTGGTCAGGTCAGCAACAGAGGATAGCGGCAACGCAGCTCATAGCATATGAAGCATTGTAATGTGTTGTTGGGAATAAAACAA
This sequence comes from Stagonosporopsis vannaccii, assembly GCA_028584115.1. Classification (NCBI taxonomy): domain Eukaryota; kingdom Fungi; phylum Ascomycota; class Dothideomycetes; order Pleosporales; family Didymellaceae; genus Stagonosporopsis; species Stagonosporopsis vannaccii. Next base: position 3,496 of record VWXS01000200.1, read on the forward strand.
CCATCACCAGTCCGACATCCATGTTTTAGATTCTGGGGACGTGACGTGGGCGTGAAGTACTCGCATCACGTGCCGGCAAAATCTCGGCCCAAAATATCTCGCCCTCGATCCGTCACATCGCCCTACCACAGCACAGCACCACCGCATCGCCCCCGCACGCCGCAATGGTCCTCCGAATCCGGCTCTCGCGCTTCGGCAAGAAGCACGCGCCTTTCTACAACATCGTGCTGACGCACGCCCGCACAGCGCGCAACTCGCGGCCGCTCGAAGTCCTCGGCACATACAACCCCATCCCGCAGCCGCCGCGACCGGGCGACACACACGGACGGCCGTGGAAAGACATCAAGCTCGACATGAGCAGGGCGCGATACTGGGTGGGTGTTGGCGCGCAGCCGAGCGATACCGCGTGGCGGCTGTTGAGCATGGTACGTTGAATACTTTTACAAATGGGCGGTGTCGGAGAGGAGCGCATCGCAGAAAAGAAAAAGCTGGAATGGATGGCTGTGGGAAATGGAACGAACAGAGGACGTGATTGCGAAGATATCAGGGCGTTATACTGATAGCGAGCAGGTCGGCATTCTCGAACCGCAGTACCGCATCTCCAAGATCCAGGGCCAGGTTGTCAAGGCCGATTCGGCGGCCAAGTCGTTAATACCGGAGACACCTGTCACGCCGCCTGCTGAGGCCGAGGTCACACAGGAGCAGAAGGTCGAGGCGTGAGCATGTGCAGTGGCAGACCTGCACACAGGACGAGCAATGACTGGCTACGCTGCGATAGGCGAGAGGCCAGGATGGACGATTCGCGCTTTGGGTTCTGCAGATGTGCGGTTGAGAGCGAGTCGCCATGCAGGGAGAAGCTGTTTGAGTAGAGATTGGCAGTGGCCGAGACTTAAGAGATGCATCTATGGGCGTTTTTTGGCATATCAGGCAAGCCGTAGATGGTGTAACATATACCTCATGCTAGAGGAGGAACTTGTATATCCTGTAAGAATAGGGAAACCCTACGAGCAACAATACCCCTTCGCAGAGCCCCATTCACACCCTGTCCTCCATGCGGTATCTACTTCGTGAGGAGCTTCCAAGGATCCGCGAGGACGAGGAGCCGATGTTCTTGGACATCAGAATCCACATCCGGATTTGGGCATTAAAAAGAGGCCAGTGTCTGTACCTTGGGACCTGCTATCTCCAGCCTAGGGCAGTAGGGTGAGGGCGCTAGCCTTCCCCGCATGTACCGAGGCCGCCTTGCTTCGGCTTTGTTTCCGCTGTGCCAACCCCAGCTTTCACGACGTGACACTCTTGTGCGTTCTTGAGCCGCTGCATAACCGAAATGCGCGGTCCGTGAAATTTGATTCTTGTCGCTGCAGCTTCACGACTTCCTGGAAATCCTCAATTGCTGTTCTGCCACCCGTGCACCGTCTTGTTAGTTGTTCTGGTATGCATTGCGCGCCCTGGCCTAGGAAGCCGGCAGCCACAAGCTAACAGCGAGCAGGGCAAACATGGCCTCCAAAGTTCCGTCGCGGGAAGCTCTGACGCTGCTCAAGCACTCCATCCGGCCTGCAGTGGCCCTCCGCTCGCAGGCTCAAGCACGCCTTCTCCCTTCCGCGGGTGCGCAGCTGCGTGCTCAAGCGCCCGCTCACCCGTCGCGCCAAACATCACGCAGCACCGCAACATTTACCCACTCTCACCATGCAGAAGCTGTGTCTGTCATTCCCACGCTCGTGGACACCAACTCGGCCGACTTCAAGGAGAACAAGCGCGACATGGAAGAAGTCACCGAGAAGTTGAACAGCCTGCACTCCAAGATCGCCCAGGGCGGGCCGCAGAAGGCACGAGACAAGCACCTGCAGCGTGGCAAGATGCTCGTCAGAGATCGTATCACTGCCTTGATTGATCCTGGCACGCCGTTCTTGGAGCTGAGCCAGATGGCAGGCCACGAAGTCTACGCGGGCGAAGACACTCCCGCGGCTGGCATCGTGACTGGCATTGGCACAGTGAATGGCGTGCAGTGCATGGTTGTCGCAAACGACAGCACCGTCAAGGGAGGAACATACTACCCGCTTACCGTCAAGAAGCACCTCCGAGCTCAGGCCATTGCCCAGGAGAACCGCTTGCCTTGCATCTACCTCGTCGACTCCGGCGGCGCCAACCTGCCTCATCAGGCTGACGTCTTTCCTGATGTCAACCACTTCGGTCGCATCTTTTACAACCAGGCGCGCATGTCTGGCATGGGAATCCCGCAGATCAGTGTTGTGATGGGACCCTGCACAGCTGGTGGCGCCTACATTCCAAGCATGAGCGACGAGAGCATCATCGTCGAAAACCAGGGCCACATCTTCCTTGCCGGCCCGCCTCTCGTCAAGGCCGCAACTGGTGAGGTCGTCTCTGCCGAAGACCTCGGCGGCGGCAAGCTTCACAGTGAGGTTTCTGGCGTGACAGATTACCTAGCAGTCGATGACGCTCACGCACTCGTTTTGGCACGAAGAAGCATCGGTAATCTCAACTGGCACCGCAACCAGACTGTTTCTGTGAAGCCGACATTCAAAGAGCCGCTGTACGACCCCAAGGAGCTCAATGGCATCGTGGGCACCAATCTGCGCAAGCAGATCCCCATCCACGAGGTCATCGCACGCATCGTAGACGGCTCCTCGTTCTCCGAGTTCAAGCCGCTGTACGGCTCAACGCTCGTCACCGGTTTCGCTACCATCTACGGACACCCGGTCGGCATTGTGGCCAACAATGGTATTCTCTTCAGCGAGAGCTCGCTCAAGGGCGCACACTTCGTTCAACTGTGCGGCAAGCGCCAGATTCCGCTGATCTTCCTGCAACACATCTCTGGCTTCATGGTTGGGCAGGACGCTGAGAAGGGCGGCATTGCGAAGAACGGCGCCAAGCTCGTTACTGCCGTCAGCTGCGTCGATGTGCCCAAATTCACTGTCGTCGTCGGATCGAGTGCAGGCGCCGGCAACTACGGCATGTGGTAAGTTGAGAACCTGTTCTTCATACCCCATCCTATCTTACTAACACCTCTCCAGTGGCCGTGCCTACTCGCCGCGCCTCCTCTTCACGTGGCCCAACGCAAAGACATCCATCATGGGCGCCGAGCAGCTCTCCTCCGTCATGGCCGCAGTCGGCAAATCAGACCCAGAGCTCAGGAGCAGGATCGAGCACGAAAGCGAGGCCACATTTGGATCAGCGAGGCTGTGGGATGATGGGATCATCCCTCCGGAGCACACAAGGAGAGTGCTCGGCATGGGCCTGCAGATGGCGTGTGGTGGACAGAACACGGGTGTCGAGAAGGAGAGCAAGTGGGGAGTATTCAGGATGTAGATAATGTAGCCGTCGATGAATTTACAATGCAGATTACACGCTCTCTTGCTTTCATGGCATGGACAAGTCACAAGTGCTGTGCGACAGTCTGGTACACGGCGTATTGTAGAGATCATAAAGCGCACGTACCCAAAAATAGCTCAGGGCCTGACCCCTTCCAATCTCCACTCCATTTTTCCATCACAAACGGCGGGGCTTGGCGCGAAGATCAAGCTTTCCGCTGATGCGCTGCTGACCTCACAAGCTCCACCAAGGCCGTCCGTTCGCTGTCGCGCGCTGCTTGCGGAACGCTTGAGCGCGCACCACAGCACATCCATATTCAACTCTCTGCTCCCTGATAGGCGCTGCAGCGCTCCTCCGGCACTGCATCATGCATTTTCTGCAAAGCTTCGACGAAAATGCGTACCACCGGTCAGCAACGGCGGACGCCTGAGCCGTGCAATCCACCCGCTTTTCCCTTACGGTGCCGCTCCACCCAGCAAAGCACCAGGCTGCCTGACTGGACCGCCGTCCATGGATAAAGCCAACTGCCCAATGACGACCAGACTGAGCAGATGAGGATGCGAGCCGAACACGAGGTGCAGTGTGGCTCGACGGCGCGGGCGAATGGTACCCGTAGATTGCTGTGCCATGCAGGGGAACATTGGACGAGTGCGCCTCGCGCTCGTGTGGGAAGGAGCCCATGGGTATGCTAGGGCCCTGAATGCATCCATCATCCCATTCCTCTTTGCGCCTATCCGGCGCGAGGATCTGCACTGCCTGCTTGCCTGTATTGCGCTTATTCTCTCTCTCTCTCACACACTCTTTCTCTACTCACTCGTGCTCTCACCTGTCTCTCGTTTGCTGCTCTGATTTCTGGACTACTGTGCAAGTCGCTGAAGCTGGGTTTTTTGTGCAAAAGCTGCATGGTGAGAAGATGAGGTGGTTCAGCCCTGCGCGAGCGCTAGCGGCGCTCAGTCTGCTTTCGACGACGGAAGTTGTGCGACCGCACGTGGGCGCCATTGAACTCGATCCCACATCGCCAGGTGCGCGAATTGCAACATTGGGTTTTTGGCTCGAGTGCTGATGTTTGTGCAGACTCAATCAAAGATGCGTCGTCAAAAGTCGCGAAAGAGCTGGTTGCGAACTATGCGACCAAGGATGAAAAGGGCTGGCATGTCCTCGGCGGCTATCCTGGTATTCTGTATGAGCCGTATTATTGGTGGTTAGCTGGTGCTATGTTCGGGACGCTGCTGGATTACTGGAGGTATACGGGTGACGACCAGTACAACGATATGCTGCGTGAAGGCATGATACATCAGTTTGGAGAGCACCTGGATCTGGTAAACTTCCTTTCATGCATTCTGACCACACCGATCTAATACAAACAGATGCCCCAAAACCAATCCAAGAACGAAGGAAACGATGACCAGGTCTTCTGGGCTTTCACCATGATGTCAGCAGCAGAGTACAACTTTCCTGCGCCTCCTGACGACAAGCCCGGCTACCTCGCCATGGTACAGTCTGTATTCAATCAGTTCGTCAAGCGCTACACCAAAGAAGTCAAAGACGGTAACTGCGGCGGCGGCATGCGCTGGCAGATCTATCCCTGGCTGGAGGGCTGGACGTATAAGAACACGGCCTCGAACGGCGGTATGTTCCACCTCGGTGCCCGACTCGCCATGTTCACACGCAATGACACCTACGCCCTCTGGGCCGAGAAGGCGTACGACTGGATGAACGACAGCCATCTGCTCGATGACGATGGCACTGTCAACGACGGTATGAGCATGACGACCAACCCGCCGTGCAAGGAGGCCGACAGAACACCCTGGACATACAACTACGGCATCATGATCGCAGGCGCCGCATACGTACGTCCCTTTCCCTCCGTCCCATTATCCCCCGCCCCGCTAACATACAACAGATGTACAACTACACGAACGGCGCCGAAAAGTGGCGCTCAGCACTGGAACGCCATCTCAACCAAACCGACAGATTCTTTCCCGAGTACTACCGCGGCATCATGACTGAAATCTGCGAGGCAAAAGAACTCTGCGACACAGACCAAGAATCCTTCAAAGCGTACCTCTCGCGCTGGCTGGGCGTGTGTATGCAAATGGCCCCCTGGACCCACGACATCATCATGCCGCGCCTACAAACCTCCGCCAAAGCCGCGGCGCAGACCTGCGTCGGGCCTTCGCTTCACGGCGCGGGAAACTACGCATGCGGTATGCGCTGGTGGTGGGATGGCTTCGATGGCATCCAGGGCGTTGGGCAGCAGATGACTGCGCTGAACACTATTACGGTGCTGAATGTTGATCGTGTGCCGCCGCCGTATACAAAGGAGACGGGGGGTGAGAGTAAAGGAGATCCGGGGCTGGGGTCGGGGAGTGTGGATGATGATTTGCCCAACTTGAATCAGGACCCTATTGGAGCGGGTGATAAGGCGGGGGCGGCAATTCTGACAATACTGGTCATTGGTTTTGTGTTCGCTGGCGGGTGGTGGTTGTGTGTTGAGTAGATGTAAGGATTTGAAAGGGGAGAGATACCCATGGGATTGTCTCTTGAAGAGGCGGGGGAGTCTGGCGTTTGTGAAGGAATAGTTTCGATCTTTCTACGTGGAAACGCCCTCGGTATATCAATGCATATACTTGATTGTGCGAATGCTGTCTGCATGCCCTGGCCCCGGTGAAAGTAATCTCAAGTGCCTCTGCTCGTCACCAGAGGCGGATGCATCCCATACTCCATCACTAGATATCTTGCTCGCAGATCACGAATCTCTAAGTGTGCTGGACGATATCTTTGCTAGTGCAGTAGTAGCTAGCACCTTCTTGTTGGGGCGTTAGAGGTGCATTGCCTCAATGGGATTACATTAGTCCGCTAGATGCATCGCTCGCTTCACAGCCTCTGTCACTTCTCATCTCGCAATTTCACTTCAACAACTGTTTTCTATGTATGAGATAATAAATCTGTGCGAGAAGCTGTGCGCCATCTGGTTTTACGGACAGTTCAACGGAACTTTCCGCGATTTATGCACTACGAATAGCGCTGACTTGCAGTTTCTTTCACATGTCTCTCCTGCCATGCGCATCTTTTCCCTTGCACTACATTATTTCACGGAATCACATTAGCTGATAATGCAAGGAAAGTCCTTATTTTGGGGTTGGGCCAAACAACACCACAACACATGTACACCAATGAGTACGGCTGTGCTACTTGCCAAGATTCGGCCCCTTCTGTACGTAACCTCAGCCTTGCGAGCTCATACGGGACTGATACAAAGTGTGTCTGTCTCACAAGTCCCGTGCAGATATCGACTCTTCCTCATGTCTGCTATACATCCTACCACAGTCCGCTCCCAGCGTCACTCAATTAACGCGATCAGTCCTTCCCAGCATGCACGAGTACGAGGCCGTATAACTAGGATCCAGGTACAAGATGATGATCTGAACAATCACAAGACGTTGGACAATACTCTAGCAAGTTACAAACAGCCACTCCACTACTAGAACAGACCCATGACCGGCCCCTGAGCACATACACCCCTAGCTTCGTCTTGCCCACACCGCCTCGTCCGTGCAGCGCCTGCTCCATTAACATTTGAACAATAGCACTTCCCAAGTTCCTCCATCTTTGCCGTTGGGTTCACCAAATTGCTCACTTGAGGTACGCCCGCGAGACTGGAGACAACTTTCTCTTCAAAGCCTTCATAATGCTTAGCTACCTATATTGCGAAATAACATGACATATCGACAAAAACACATTCTACCAGCAATAATGTCGCGCACGCCTGCAGCTGCATGTGCACAGCCTGTGCCGTAATGTACCGGCGCGCCGTAGCCGCCGTCTTCTTCACCTCCTTCGTCTTCCTCCTCTGATACCCTCCAGCACGGGGTCCACGTTGAAGCGGTAGTACTGTCCTGTGCTGGCTAACATTGTTTGCTCGCGCCTAAAGCGTTCTGCTATCTGCTTTGTCTCTATTGTTATTGCCACTAGCGTCTGGCCAATATGCAGCATGTTGTCCTTGAATGGCCTGAGTGAAGGCTCCCCTGTCCTGATTAATATAAGACATTTGACTCCAGCCCTGGCTCGAGCCCCTCTAGTAGCTCTATGTCCCACACAGGCTGCGCCGATCTCACATCTCTAAAACTGGCTTGTTTGATCTATTACTCTGTGTAAGGATAATTAAAACAGAGGTGAAGCTTGATAGAGCAGCGGACTTTGCGCAGCATGCTTTCTAGACAGTAACGCTCCTTAGGAGGTTGCTGTTGCCGCGTGGGTACCGGTAGCTAGCTAGATGGATTGTCTTGTCAGTCTCTTTGCTTTTTAAGTATACGAAGCTGCGACTATTAGAGGACATTTCTTTTAGTGCATGACTTCACATATACTCTACCAGCAATCTTAGACTTGTCTTTAAGCAGCGCATCTTCTTGCACGCCCTGCTGCTTAACAACCTCCTAAACTGCGCGCACCAGCTTTTCTGAGTTAATGCGGCCCTTGGGTTTAGCCCTTGATTGTCAGCCAGTGTTATGTCTTGCAAATTAAGCGCTTCAAGAGCTTCAGATTTGTGGTGATGCAGTCTGCTTCGCTTAGGTATTCTAAGCCAGCCGAGCATGATGGCAATGCGCCTGGAAGGCCAGCACGCCATACCCACAAAGTGTGCTCGACTGCCGTCCACTCACCTAATAGTGCTGGTTCCGTCGATTATTTCAAAGTAGGCATACGGTTTTGGCGGCACGTCTGAATTCATGGCCTCCACCAACTACTCGAGAATCTTCAGCGTGCACAAGGCCGGACAACCGGCACACGCCGCTGATGTCGAGGGCCAGCAGTCAGAGCTCGCTGCCAGACATCGCTGGAAGGAGCATCTTGATGAAGTCTTGGATACGCATTTTGAACTTTCGAAAGGGATAATTGGTCTGTTTATGTGGCTGCCTCAAGAGTACCAGATTGAGGCAGCGAATGCCGCCCCCAGTGTGTGCGTTGCATCTGGCTGGCGGAGACGAGATCAGGCTGAGCACCCTCTGCAGGCCTTCTGCAGTACGAAAGCGCGTCGTGTCTCGAACGAATTTAGAGGCAGAGGCGGGCAGAGCGGGACGGATCGAGCATGGGTGCGCGGGTGGATCTACTTTGGGACCCCAGGCGTCAAACTAATTCGGAACAAAATTGATTAATACTACCGTACATAGCAGCGATCCACCAATACTCCCAAAAATCAACATCCTGCTGAGCCTCGTTCAGCTAGATGCTAAACACAGATCTGTGTGTTCTACGACTGAATTCTGTGCCGTTGTCAGCGATCTGTTCTATCTTCCGACGGCTAGGCCCGTTCATCTCAAACAATGTACACATCGTGTCGGCGACTTCAGCTTCCCAATCCAGCCATTGGCCGCATTCCTTGACCAGCATATCAATTCTGACGAGCAAACTCCAACAAAAGCTCAAGTACCGTCTCAGCTCGCCTGCGTTCGCTGCATGAAGTGGATTATCGCGAACGAGGAGTCGCCCAACGGGCTTGTAGTCCGCCATTTCCACTACTTGCAAGGCGAGCTCGGTGGGAAGACCCTTTGCTTTGACAAGTGCAAGCACGATGGGAATGTCTGCTTTCGAAGGTGTGTGTACGTTGATAAATTGATCCTCAACAAGACCCGAGACAGGGACCGTGCCGGGAAAGCTCCTCTTCTGGCCTCTGTAGGGGTTGTCGAAGTGAAACATGCCCCTTGGGATACCGAAAAACTGACGATGCGGATATGTATGTGCTTCGTAGTGGTCCGGGGCATAAGGAATGCCTGTACAGCATAACAACATGCGCTGATATGCTGCAGTCAAGCGGTAATCGTAGAGGTCCGGCTGGAACGTTGTCCGATTTGCTGCGGCTTCTGCACTGAGGTATGTCTGGCGAGAAGCCGGATCGTAAAGCTCAGGCTGAAGAAACATCACGTTGAGGCATATGTACGCCTGCAATGCTGAGTTCTTGAGCTTGCTTAAGCCGAATCCCTGGGCATTTGCGTACTCGGTCTCGTCCCATAGTCGGTCGAAGTGGACGGAAGGGTGCGCAGCCAGGCGGAATACAGAGTCCATTTCTCCGTACATAAGCAATGTCTTTATTTGTTCACACGCTTCGCGGATGCTGTCGTCCATGTCGCTTTCGTAACGATATGTATCTGAGACAAAGCGCTGAGCAGTACATTCATACAAAGACAGCGCATCGTCTAGCAAGTTTTTGTTGAGAAATGTGGGATTCTGTCCTTTGTATCGAAGCACTGTTCTGGCCATCTTCTTCACCGACTCTTCAGAGATGATCCGTTCATTCAGTTCGGGTGGATTTTGTACGACCTTGTATTTTGCGCGTTCAATCGCCGCGTAGCTAGATAGTGCGCGATTAAAGCCAATTACGAAGTACTGCAGCTCCTTCTCCTGATTTTGTCTTGTGTTGCGCAGATACAGATTTGTGATGCCGCGGTTGCGCGGATTACAATGTTTGAATTTAAGGTTGTCAACAAGTGTTTGCCAGGGGATAATGTGTGCTTGGTGTGCCATGGCAGCGATTTTTGGAAAACAAAATGTGTGAAAGAGCGACGGGTGGAACACAAGACGAGGATATCGAAGGAGTCATCGCCGCCGACAGGTGTGTAAGCAGCGCCTGGTGCTAATTTCAGACACGCTAAGCTGCGTAGCACGCTCGAGTGATTGTAGTGTGCAGTTGTTGATCTTGAAGCACAAACTTTGGTATGTGTCTGGAATCTCAGATCTGCCCTTCTTCATAATTTTTTTTTGACTCGAGCATACAATGCAATGTCCAACACAGAACTCGTTGCGGGCTGGACCTGCACGTCAGCTCGCGTGTTGGAAATTTTTTTCTTGTGGTCCTTGTAAATCTCGCAGCGAAACTGGAGCGAGGAGAAATGGTCGCGGCCCGGAGAGGGGATTGACGTTGTTGATCTTGCAAGAGCGCCCGTATCTGCATCGTTGTGATGTGGTCCCAGCCGTCGGCGGTGGACATCGATTGCCAATTGGCAGGCGGGTGCATTCTAGGAGCGTGCCAGCAAGCATCGTCAGTTGAGAGTGTCAGGCCTAGTTGTACCCAGCTCTAGGAAAGTGCCATCAGATTTCAACCTGGCTTGTGTGACCGATAACGTGCCTTCGCACAGAAATTTAAAGATGAAAACTGGACAGCGAGGACATCACATGCATTCTGCGCGCGGATATGCGAATTACGTCGATGGTTTACATCGATTTATTAGCTAAGAGCGCTACATGAAGTGACAATGGGAGTTATCTGCTCGGCAATGTTTTGGCGGTCTAGCTGGGGCACATGCCGTACTTTGCTACGCAGCTTGTTAGCCGCCGCGCGATTGCTTAGAACTCGCTATGGCGTGGTCCCTAGGACAGACAGCGTATTTAGAAGCGATATTGTAATCTTGCTTTGTCAATGTCGGATTGCGAAGGAGTATTGCGACGCGTAAAAAGTCGCAGCAGTCACCCGCTAGCCAGCTTAACCGCTTGATGAACACGGGGCGTGAGGCAATGCCAAGACAGAAGGGCGGCCTGGGGTTTCGAATTTCGAATCGTCAACCTGCGTAGAGCCTGAACAACAACAACTTGTATGTCATTTTCGGAAATCAATTGTGAGATTTGATGTCATACATTATCTAGTCGGATATGTGAAGCAACCTACTAGCGTTGCTGTAAGCTCCACTTTAGGTCGATGCCCGGGCGACCCCGACCTTGGGTGCGAGCACATCTCAACCAGCACCCCTAGAAACGACAAACCGAGGCAATATTGAAGAGCTGCCAGCAAGGACGAAGCGAAGCGCACGGCGTTCTTCTGCGATAAAATGAACAACTCCAGGACAAGCGCTTTGTGCCTGTTCGGTCTTGGACTACAACATATTGTCGTCTGGCTCTTCCGCACGGTTGGCACCAGGAGCTTCGTAATACACCCAGCAGTCTTGAGCGCTGCTACGACCAGTTTGCGCTGTGGCTCATCCAAATAGTCTGACTCGCGATCATCAACAGGCGGCTGATCTAGCTCCAGTGACTGGGCTTCAACGTAGCGGCACAGTATGCTTTGGCGTGCTTGGAGATGTTGGATGGAGAAATATATGTCGTCATGTCTGTGAGCTCAGCCCTGTCGTGGTGGAGTTCCTCCAAATCGGTAGCCAGCCGCTCGACATTACCACCACGGTTCTCTAGCAACGAAATGAGATTCTAAATCTAGCCCACACTCAGGCTTGTCACCGTCGGAATTCGGACGTATTGGCAACCTCGTAGCCTCAGCGCCGCGTCGGGCTGCCCTTGGGAGGCGCAAACCGCGGTGGCGCGCTTTGAAGTAGCTGTTCCACAACGATTCTGCTTCGTCAGCAGTTCAAGTTTCTAAGTTCAGGGAAAGACTTTATACAAACAGTGTCGATACAAGAATGGTATGCGATTGCATGGCTACACATCAATCAAGGTCGAGGCAACATCGTGACGGCATCACAGGCCCTCAAAGCGCAATGCATATCTCACTTCATTCGATGCCGTGACGAAGGCATTGACTGTTGTAACTGTACAATGTCACGGTCTGTGGAAAGATTCAAGAACTTGTCAATCTACGTTAAATTCAGGAATATAGGAATTCGTGCAGAGGTCTAACCTGATCTCTGCCGCGCCTTCCCTTGCTCAGTTCCAACTTATTTGGGGATACTCTTGCTATCCTATAATTGCTAATTGGAAAGAGCATAGCACAGTGTATACACAGGATTTCTGCGCGGACTCTTCTCTTGACTTCCATCACGAACAATTCATGACCGCCGCCGCCGCCGACGCCACCACCGCCAAAGCAGCAGCAACAGCAGCAGCAACAACAGCGGCAGCAGCAGCAGCAGCAGCAGCAGCAGTAACCACAACAACAGCAGGTGAAGAAATACATTTCTGATGAAACTGCTAGTCAGACATCATGCTAAAGCCCAAACAATAGGCACCAGCCGCCGCCGCCGCTACCACCACCGCCGCTACCACCACCGCCGCTACCACCACCGCCGCCACCACCACCACCGCCGCCCCAAGAATAATGTTCGTATGTTGTCGATCTTACCTCCCCTTTCCTCGATGTCAACAGTGGGGTGGCATTGTCTCTTGAAATATGCTCCAGCAGTTGTACCGTAGCATGATTGGAAACTTGCGCTAAGTCTACGTAATATACAGGTCAGGCCGTCATTCTAGCCGCCTGCGCCTCATTGAGCTCGCCGCCGAGCTCGCCGCCGCAGAGCAGGCAGCTATTGCGGCTGCCCAGGCTATGAGGGCCAATCCCGGTCCTGTGACCGAGGGCGCGTGGAGGCGCGCAGTGATGTTTGTAAGCGTAGATGGCCTTTGTACAGGCTTATTCTACTGCACTTTGGTAAGCTGAGAAGCGTAAATACCAAGTATGCTGACAGTAATTCGAAGGAGATCGCGGTTCATGCCGCCATAGAGGCAGTGGAACGGCGATGCCTTTGCGGGCTTTAAAGGGGAGGGGGTAGTCAGGGTCTAACATTGAGTCACTATTGTAGTATTCGGTAATCTTATCACTAGAGGATGGTTTTCAATTATGGTTCTTTTAATAATGATATTGGCTGCAAAGCCCTATAACACACGTGAGCTGCGATTATGCATCTGAATATTGAGCGCTGCTTTGTGTCAGCTCCTAGTATTCCTCCAAGCCTTTCACATGAATCTCAAAAGCTTCTTCGTTGAGCGGCCTTACGAAGACTCCTCGATGCGAGCTGTCCTGGTTGCTGACTTCTCGCCGAACCTGCTGTAGCAAAAGATCCTCAAGGTCATTGGAATCTCTTGCCTGCTTTTCACCCGTTACCCGTGTGTTTGGGAGCGGAGACTTGTATATAACTACAAGTCGAGTTGGAGTATAGTATTTGAGCTGACCGAGCCACAATATGGTTTCCAGAACTTCTTGTTCATATACAATTCCGCTTGTATAGTTAATTGTCATCTCGATAGCTTGTACGTCTTGCCCGCTGTTTCTCTGTGATCCAGTCTGCACTGGGCGCGTTCGGGAGAGGGAACGTGTACAAAGGCGAAGAAAGGTCCTAACGGCTTTGTTTTTGTCTCTGCTAATGCCTCCGTCCGCCATGCCAAGACAGCTTCTTAAGGCACTCGACGCTTTAAGAAGCGCATATGCTGCACTATAGTCCACAAGATATCGTACAGGCTGTAGTCTGCAGCGCTCTGACTTGCGTATAAGAATTTCGCGCGCTTCTATGTTTATAAGGTGACACGTCGCTAGAATCTCAGTCGCGAATCCAGTGTGCGGCCTGATAAGGGTAACGCGAGACTCGTACATTTGGACTTGAGGAGGAACAGGCCATTCTCTTTTGTTGAGGAGGGCTTCTGGTCTGTCGAGCACGTGCCAAGTGGTTGGGAACACAATATTGTCGTACACGCGGCAACGTAGCTCTGGAGGGAGATCAAGAAAACGGAACGGCTGTTGATGTGGCATAGCTGATGCCATCCTTGAATATTTTTAGGTGATTTTTTTGAAAAAGTGAAACAGGTGTGAATGTTAAGATCCGCACTGATGCAAGTGATTGAAGGAATTTAAAGGCGAAGATAACCGCCATCTAATCATCAGTTCACTAGTACATTCCCTATGTATTGAATTTTCCCAACGAGCCAAAGTCTGTGTTCCAAAATATAGACCTGGGCCAACCCTGAACCAGTAAGACCTCGCCTTCTGGGAGTTCCGGTAGATACATACTGACGCTGTTACGATCCTATGCAAGCGGACGGCTAGGCTGGCGAGTAGGGTTGTGGTACCTCACCCTAGGTTGGGGTTGGGTTAGGGGTCACACGGGCCCAGGGTTAAGGTTAGGTTAGGGTCATACTAGCGTGGGTTAGGGTTAGGGTTAGGGTTAGGGTTAGGGTTAGGGTTAGGGTTAGGGTTAGGGTTAGGGTTAGGGTTAGGGT